>JBAFWW010052567.1:0-10289 GCA_036873685.1 Agapornis canus
GTTGGAACTGGATGAGCTTTAAGGTCCCTTCCAACCCAAACCAGTCTGGGATTCAATGCTGTTTGAGCAGACAGACACCTCTCCTTTACCTCTGCTCAGCCAACAGGTCTCTGGGTTTGCAGAGCATCCAGCGTAGCCCCACAAATGGGGTACCACAGCTCTTGTGCATAGCAACCATCTGGAGCTTTAGGGTAGGGGTGCTGAACACAACTATTTCCTCCAAAGTCTTCAGAAACCTGGGTTTTTCTCCACTGGTGGTGACATGCTTTGGCACAGGCTTGTAGAGCCCAACTCAGAAAGGAAGCTGAACATGAGACCTCCCTTTAGCCCACTGCAGCAGCAGCTTCCAGCCAAACCTGAACTGAAGGCAGGCTCTTTGCACTGTGTTTCGACTGCCCACAACTGGAATGTTTCAGAGAAATGGGCTTTTCTTTACCAGAGCAGTTTTGGCAGGACAAAACCTGGCCCCTCCGCTGCTGGGATTCGCATCACTGCCACTTCTGGAAGGGCAAGGGCCAGGATGCTGCATCCACGTTGTAGTTGGCGCTGATTCCATGCAATACAGAACTGAATCAGCTCCTAAGGAAATGCTGCCACCCAATAATTTACACAGTTAAAAGGAATCTAAACAGCAGGGTGCCACGGAGCGCAGTGTGTGAGGCTCCTCTGTGTGGCACTCACAGTGATCTTTGGGGTGCAGCAGTAAGAAGTCTCATTTCCAGCAGTGATGCCTACCCTGCGCTGAGTGATTTTGACTAACACTGATCCTTAGCCTCCTTGGTTCGCCCACAGCCACACTGGAATACACAGGGTTAGGCCTCCAAAATGAAGGAAAACACCTAAAATTGCCCATTTCCTTAACCATTAAAAAGAATTCTTGTTCCCCTATTATGGCTTCTGGGTTTTCTCTCCCCCCTCCTCTTTGCTTGGAGATCCTGTCATCCTTCTCCCTTTGGTGCTCTTTCCGTATGAAACAGACTGATTTTAATTTAATTGAAGAGTGAAAAAGCACACATTTAATAAAGTTTACGGGTACTGAGAGGCTGTGCTCTCTTTTTGCTGGCAGCAGCAACCTGGAAAGAGGGGGCAGGTTTACAAAGAAAGGGGAAAACACAGAATTACCCACTTGTGTCTGATTTTAGGTTCCTAAACCTAAAGGCACTCCATGGAGGCAGGGGGGCTCTGCCTGCTGTGAACTCCTCAGTGGCATCGCTGATGTTGTTTCTATGACCTCTTGTCTTCCACTCCATGTTTCTCCAGCAAGGAATACTGTCATATGCCTTTCTTTAGTGCAAAAAGCCTCGCAAAGCCAGGTCTTCACAGCTCCCCCCACCAGCCACCCCTCAGCCCTGCCACATCCACAGCATTTTGCCACGGTGTTTGATGAATTCCTGCTTTCCCTTGACCTGGTAGGAGAGGAATGGACTCACTGCATGAAACCTGAGGTGGAAGCAATTCACCAAGAAACATATACAGCAGAGCAGCCTTCCCCCCACCCCAGTATCAGGTTTGCTGTGTGGTCAAGTAAAGTGATATTCTATTTACTTTTTTAGATGTATAAACAGATTAAGTCCCAGGGAAAATATACTCCCAAACTTCATCTATTTTATTAAACCACCGAAGTTTAATATAATCTTTTGGCTTCCAGGGAAAAATTTTCCATTTCTTTTCTGAGCACCTTTGATTTTATTTTCTTTTAATTACCACTATCCGGAGTTAACAGTGTGGGTTTTGCTCTCCACCCAGCCAGGACTATCCAGATTAGGAGCAGGGAATTTTGCTGAAATACAGGAATATCGATGTGGTGGTGAGAAGTCAGCGACGCCTGGGCGGAAAACTCTGGAGAAGCCAATGTGCAGAATGAATTCCCCTCCACCAGGCAATAATGAGGCTGCATTCCTCAATTCATTGCATTTATTACCTAAGACATTGGCCAGCCATGGCTTTGGAATGATACCTCCTCCATCTTCTGCCTGTCCACACCACTGCATGGAGGCAGCACAGCTCATTGCTCCATAGGGAAAGGTCTCATTAACTCAGGTCCAATGCTGCCCTCGAGCTCAGGACTGTGTGAATGCAGCTTTGGATGCATGATCTATGTGAGTGTGAAGCTCCTAGTGAAGGCCAACGCTGTGCTGAGCCTTGAGCACACCACTTGGCCAGGGATCTTCTAAATGTGATGAGTAAGAAATGCCCTATGGACAGCCCGGCTCATGGTGAAAGCTGCTGGGAGCCAAGCAGAACTCTTCAAGAGAGACTCAGGACCCACATTTCAGCATGGTTAAGTACGACTAATAATGGTAATCAGCATCTCATGGTTCTTAAGATGACTGTGTAACTTCTGGAGGCCAAATTCACTGCTGTGAGCGTTACCTGAGGTCCTCAGCACAGCAGAGAGACTTCAAATGCAGCTTACCCACCACAAGTACATCTCCCTTGTCAAACCTCTGCTGCTTCCTCTCCTGCAACTCAGAACAGTCCTGATAACGGAGGCTCCTTCTTCCCAGATGAACCAGCACCAGGCCTCTGTGAGTTCCTCCATTAACACTGGGCCAGTGGTGATGTTGTAGACAGGATTAGACCTGTTCAGCCACACTTTCTCCAGCTCATTTCTTTTGTTCTTTCACCAACAGCTGTGATTTAGGGCATGTGAGCAACACCTAAAGGAAATGACTGAGAGGTATTGGCTGGGGAGCACTTACCTTCCCTTGTACAGAGCTTATGGAACAGAATCAATAGATTTTCTATACTGCTCACTGCTGGAGACCTGGGCACAGAAGAGATGGCAATGGAGTGAAAAAATTCTCCTGAGAAGGCCCAGTTTAAGAGCAGAGAGGAAAGCAGCCAAACGCATCCTATGAATCTATCATGATTCTAATTACCTGCCTCCCTGCACACCGCCTGTCTGCAGCAATCCAGGGCTCTCGCAGTGCCTCAGCAGCTTCCCAGGACCCATGCATTCAGGGTGTGCAGAAGAGCGTGTGCTTTGCCCTCCAAGCACTTCATCAGCTCAGCAGCATCACAGGATTTGCTGATTGCCAGCAGCCATCTCCTCCTGGTGGTTTAAATCACTTCTTCTGAGCAAGGGGTGATTTTTTGGCTCTGATTAAGCTCAGACAGGGTCTGCTGTTCCAAGTAAAGCCACAGGCCAAAGATTCAGGGCATATTCATCCCTAGAGATGCATCTCTACTGCTTCCATAGGAATTATAAAGATATAGACCATGACATCAGTACACCATGATCTAAAACAACCCCCACTGTAGTTTCCTGGAGCTCAAACCCAGTACTGACCTGAGCCCAAACTCTTCCATCTTCCACAATGAGAAGAATGAAACTATATGCATGGCTGCCCGCATGAGTTGCTCAGGGGTCAGAGCATGGCCAGCTCTGCCTGTATAAACTGGATATTGCCCCTGTATGTTTTGGTGAGTAAGAGGTGCCATATGAGCTCTGCCTGGTCCACAGTTACCCCAGCTGCCACAAGCTGTGTCATTCGGAGCAGACACTCATGTAAGAGGTGTCTGGAAGATGCTGCAAATACACCTCAACACATCCACTGTCAGGATCCTATCTGCGCTTTCACTGCTTATGAATGGAAGGGTTGACCAGTCTCTGGTTGGAGACCAGCCCTGGCCACAGCATCTGATCTCAGTGTAGATCCTTCTTCCATCAATCAGAACCCATGGCTTGTTTTCCAGGCAGTGCAGGAATGCCCATCCAAAGTCAGAGTCTCATGTTTCAACCACCTAAACCCCTGTTAGACACAACACACCTCAAAGCCAGGGAGCTCACTGGGAGAGCATGGAGATCTTGGTGCATACCGGACCCTTAGCATTGGCATTCCAGAGGGAAGTGCTGCAAAGGAGCCTGTTCGGACACAACCACTGCCCAGACAGATAAATTGGCTGGGAGAATTCATCCTGGTTTGACACTCCATATTTTACCAGCTTTCCTGAAGAGAAAATCATCATATGCTTCTCTTTTTTGAGGAGCTGAAGCTGTCCTTTAGACAGCAGCTGCCAGCATAAATGTACATGAAGAAACAGGTCCCTGAAAAATGTCTACAAGTTGTAAACAACTCCCGAGTCATATGGGGATAAACATCAGAGTTTCAATATCGTTTAGAGTTGAAAAGAACAAGAGCCATTGGAGTTCAGGCAAGCCAAGGGGCTGGGACAGATAGTGTTTGAACATTTGGTTTCAATTCTCCCAAACCTTCAGCAAAGAAGCCCCATTCATGCTATACTCCACTTACAATTCAAACTGAAAAGTATTATGGTCTAGCAAACCGGATGTTTCTATTTCAAAAGAAGAAATGGTCTCAGATGGGGCCACCTTGGAAGCCCCTTTCAGAAAGCAAAACCCAAAACACTCGCTCAAGGAGTTAATTCAGGCTCCTCTTCTGCTTCAAGTTTGAGTTGGGGTGGATCAGTTGTTTGCTTTGCTTAACAAACAAGAATATTCTGACAAAACAACACCCTGACGAGTCCCATTGGTCAGGCTGGGAGCAGGAACATCCCTCTTTGGCCCAGTCCTCCTCCCATCAGCACGCAGCACAGCACAGGCAGAGCGGAAAACAGAGTTCTTTAATTTCCTCTTTGCATTAGAGTTCATTAGGAACAATCCAGAGGCCCCCTCATTGAGCAAACATCTGCATTTGCATGTCTTCTGTGGATGTTTAAGTTCAGTTTTCCTGTAGGGTTGGTTTGTTTCATGTGCCTTTCCTGCACCACTGACACTGGCCTCCTCCTCTGCTCACAATTAACTTCTTAAATCAATTCTTTTCACTTCTGTCCCTGTCTCTCAGTGGGATGGTTCACAGGAACATCATTTTCTAGCTCAGCTGTTAGGAAACCACCTATTTCAGCTATTTGTTGGTGTTAGTGATTACTCTGTCAAGTTTCATGGCAGTACTCCCATTCCCAGGCTGGATAAGGCATCTCTCAGAAAAAAAGGAGGATAAAATACTTATTAACAAACCTTACTGGGTGCATTTTGGATGCTTCACTGCTCCTCCTAAGATGTACCAGGTCTGACAGTTTCTTGAAGCAGTATTTATTGCTAACAGCTTCAATCACCAAATTCCACTTTGTGACTGCATTGATTGAATATCTGCAGGTCTGGACTTTGAAAGTTCAATCAACTCTTCTATCCCTAGACCAGCCTTTGGTCAAGCAAATAAGAGTTAAACCCCTTCTTCAAGCTTGTGGCTCCTATTAAAGCACTTGATTTTCAGCACAGAACAAATGGGAACTAAATCCTTTTTTGCTGCTATATATTGCCCTAAATGCCCCATTATGGGATGAATTTCTATAGGCTCAGGAACCCAATGCCTCTATTCTTGACCATGATGGCCAGCTCTCTTGCCCTAAACATGCTCCTGATCTCCAGCCTGCCTTGACTTTTTCCTTCCTCACCCAAAAGCTCTGCTTTCCCATTTGCTCCCAGCAGCACCCTGCTCCCCTGCCTGAGCTCTGGCTATCAGGAAGTTTTTGGCTTGCCTCCATCCCTACAAGGCCCTCAGTAGCTTCTACACACACCAGGTAAAACCACCTCAAACAAGCTGCTAGACTGCACAGCCCTTCAGTGATGCTCCTTGTTCTAGCCCTGAGCCATGCTGCTCATGGGGAGAGCAGCACTGTGGATTCCCACCCCTTGCAAATCTGTCCACTGCCTGAGACCATCCGGGATGCAGATGGGATAGCAAACTAACCACAGTCTGTGGGGCATCACCGATGAACAGCAAGGGAGGCCAATTCCCTCTTGCCTGGATGTGTTTCCTTCTCACAGGAGTATTTTGGCTCATCTTTCTCTTATCTGCTAGCCGAGCTTTAGGGAAGATGCAGGAGAAGCAGAAGAAGGGAGAAGGACAAGATCTCCGTACCAGTCATCCTCAGTCTGTTCTGCCCAGGGGCACCAGCACTAAAGCTGAACAACGAGCCAAACAGAACAGCCTACTACTTGTTCTCTTACAAAGGACCTCAGGGCCTCATAGGCAACATATTGCTTCAGAATAGAGTCGTCCTCTGATCCAGATTTCCTAGACAGACCCGGACCTGCTTTTGGGTGTTTGTGTGCGAGACTGGAGCGTTCTGAGCTTTGGCAAGCTCTCCATGCACATCAGGGAGTTACTGCTCTGAAATACAGGGGAGGCAACAGAAAAAGAGACTCCCAGATGTTGCACTTGACTTTCTATCAGGCTCTTTGCTACCTGTGTGGCCCTGGCAGAGCACCGGAGCTTCTTGGATGCGAGCTCCTGTGCTCCTGTTGGATCCATCCTGAGATAGGGAGCTGGCTGGTGGTCAGGGAGGAGAAGCCAAGCTGCAGCTATTCCCTTCCAACCCGTGGGCTGTGCTCCAGTATCTCTGCGGAGAGAAGGAAAGATGGTTTTTATTAATCAAATGAAATACACATTGAAGAGATGAAAGGGAAGGTTGGAGGGAGCTGCAGGTGGGAGACACCGAGTTCTGTAAGGCTCACCCTTGCAGGAGTGCTATTTGTCCTTCACATTCCTCTGCTCCATCCCCAGCTTGGCCTTGGAGCAATGTGGCTTTTCCACCCCATCCTTCCTCCCAGCCTTCTTTCCCCCAAGCACACCCACAGTGTCTCTGGGCACTGGCAAGCACCAACCATCACGCTCCATATATTGCCTGTTCAGAGCTGCCCGCACACAATGCTCAGTACAGAAAAAGGAGTAATTCTATCAGATAGGGGTGTTGGGGATTTCCTTGCTCAGCCCTTGGCCACCATCCTTTCCTGTACCAACCTCCCAAACCCAGAACGAAGCAAATGAATGAGCTTCAGAGCATGAGAATTACTCTCTGCCTTTGTACTCCCAGTTCAAATTTATCAACATAAAACCTATTAGTTTCCTTTGGCTAATCCTTGTTGGAAACTCCTTTTCCAAGCTCTCTTTCCTCTCCAGCACCACCACACCCATCTCCAACCAGAAACGACACCAAGAAGCCCTGCAGCCATCCAGACACCCAGGGTGTAGCTCCATCCTCAGGCTTCGATTTAAGCACTTTGCACTGTGGTCAATTGGAAGCAGAGACATTCAATCATCCTCCTTTTCTTTTTAGACTCCAGCCCACAAGCACTGAAACGCAGCCAAGTTTGGAAGGTGTTGGTAGTTTGGTGGACAGCTGATCTCTGTGAAAGGATATGCAAGCCAGCTCAGGAGGATATTGCATTCCCAGGGAACTGAAGCATATTTCTGCTTTGACATCAAATTCTCTGCTACCTTTTGGCAGAAGGCTCTCTATGCATCAGGTCTGGTTTGAAGATTCATGCACTTGGCATCCCCGTGCTGTTTAGGTGCTACAGAACACCAAGTCTGCAAGGGTTTGCATTTGTGCACTACCCACATCAACTCACGTTAAGCACAGCGAGGTCTTAATCACTTCTGACCCTCTCCATGCCACCAAACAAGAGCTGACCTAGTGTCCTGCAGCTGCTGGGTCCAGCCAGCCTCTTAGCAGTCACTGTGGCAGGTTCAAACTGCAAGGTTCAGTCTCCAAAGAGCCAGAGGATGTGGATGGAGGTGGCTGGGACTCGGAAGGCAGGGGAACCTCTCCTGGTTCAGTGCAGCCCTGTGCTGTGTTTCTATGTTGAGTCAGTTGTAATGGGAAATGACAGCTGATGAAAGCTGCTATTCATGGCCCTCTAAACAGTTTGTTACTCCCCTCCTCATCCCATCCCCTCAGTGAGATTCCCTCTGGCTTCAATCCAAGGCCAGGAGATCCTACTCCAAGTACATTGCTGGTGCTGCTGATAGCATGCTTCCAGTGAGACACCGACACACACCAAAGCCCCATTTGTTCATCTCTGTAGGTTTCTTTGGTACTTAAGTACCTCAAAAATCACTCCGGATGTGTACACACCTGGGGGCACACACACAGAGCAGGCACATTTACCACTCTGCTGTTTATCTGTATTCAGCCCCTTTTGTCCCTCCAGGACACACACTACTGATGACCTGCTATAGGAGTGCCGTAACACTTCAAACCTGAAATGCCTTCTCCAAGCCATGGGGCTCCAAGACATTCCCTTCTTCTCTACTTTGCCATCTCTCAAAGACTCTTCCTCACTAGCCAGCTATGCTTTTCTAACCATTAACCACTGGGGTGGTTTCCTGCACAAGGTATCCAGAACTTAGGTTGGATCCTAGAAAGTGCTAGGCAGCTCCATAGCATGTGGTGTAGGCTGAAAAGCTGGAGGAGGACTCAGAGGAGACCCATGAGAATGGCTGAACTCCTGGAAAGCCCTGGAAATCCTGCCATGAGTGATGGAGCCAAGCAAAATCTATCTGGCTTAACAGCAACCCTTTCTCAGTCTGTAAGAGAAGAGATCCAAGACCTACAATGATCTGAGCTTGGACCAGAGCCTTTGGTCACTCATTTAGGTGCCTAAGTTTGATCACCTAAGTCTGGATTTAATCAGTCTCTGCTGGCCAGCTGTGCTATGGAGTATGAATGAATTCTTCTTCTACCTCATAGTTCTGAGACATAACGAATGTAAATGGCTTTAACACAGCGTGGGGGTACCAGGAGAATAACTCCTACCCATGGCCCTAAGACTGCAAGAGAGGCAGCCAAATAAAGGGTAAATACAGCTTTTTGAAAAGAAAGCTCAAAGAAACCCAACTCTTGCCTCTAAACCTGACTGTTTTACAAGGAAGGATTCCTATATGGGATACTTAGAGGCACACATTTCAGCAAGGATAACTTGGTGGATAATGGGATAGCAGCAGTGGCCAGTGCCAGCTACTGGTGCTTTTCCTTCTGGAGTCCCCTGATGGTGCAACAACAGCAACCAGTGGGGATGGACAGAATTCCTTCAGCATAATCTATCCCTCCTGGGCTTATCCATCTGCTGGAACAACCCCTCTTCTCCTTGCCTTTGCATGCATTGAAAATACTGTCCAGGAATATACTCACCAAAGCTTTGGAGTTGAGGTCCATGCCATGGATCACTAACAGGGTGCTTTCTGTGGGAACACTTGCTCTCCATCAACTGTCAAAGCAAGAGGATGACCTGAGAAGGACGTATCAAATCAGTGTCATGAGCCTCCTAAAGCCAAGTACCAACACTTTGTCAGCCCCCAACCTGAGAAGAACTAGAAGCATTTAAAGGCTCCTGGGGATAACAGTCCCAAAGCAGCATCTATTCACTGCCCAAGTCTCTGAGAACCCAGCAAAGCTTCTTTTTGTGACTGGTAGTAGAAGAAGCCAAATCCAACACTTCTGGTACACAGTAACACTCTGTCCCCTACTATGGGATAGGGGGAAAAGGAAGGGAGTTCCAAGCAACCATCACTAGTATATGAAGCCAAATACTTCTCGTAGTTCTCACATCCACCTCCCACCCATCCTCCATTTAGCTTTTTGAGGATAAGGACCTACAGAAACTGGAACTTAGCCATCACTCTTCATACTTCACAGCAGAAACCTTCATGCCCAGAGGAGCTCAGTGTTCAACAGCTCCATAGGAGCGGGATATGGGGCAGCTGGGATTTTCAGAGGGGCTAGTAGGGCCGTAAGCTGCTGCTATTGGCTGTGAAAAGGAAGGACCAGGGGATCTGTGCCTCCCTGGAAGGATTTCCATTTCCACAGCAGGCTTTCAGAACATTATCAGCCACTGCCTAAGCAGCAAGATGTCTATTTGTGGGTAATAAACCCAGACAGATGCCTCCTGCACGCAGCCAGTGCCTCTGAGACAAGAGGCTCTAAATAAATAATCAACAAATCCTAGAGCTGAATGCACAGTTGCTATTTGCATCATAAATAAATGAGGAGGCTTTTATTTACTCATTCTGGGGGCAGAGCATGTAACAGAGGAGCTCCTCAGAGCTCCTACACCAGAGATTGTCACTACTCCAGCACAACCACTTGGTTCCCACCAGCTGTTTGCTCCTGTGCTGCTCCTCAGGAGATGCACAGCTCCCCAGTGGGAAGGGAGAACATGAGGTCTCCATCACCAAGGAGTGCTCAGCTCCCTGCTGACCTCTCTTAGCGTGGCACTGGCAAGGGGGGAAGGACAGGGACACAGTTGAGCCAGGGAGGTGGAGGTTGGAGGCTCCATCACATCAGGAAGGTTTCTAGATCCACCAATAGACAGCCACATTTATCAACATTAGATCTCATCTGATGGTAAACCATCCTCCTCCCATAGCTCCATGGGAGCACTTGTACAAGAAACTTGTAGGTCCTTCTCTCTACTGAAGCCAGAGGACATCACAGAATCACAGAATGGTTTGGGTTGGAAAGGACCTTAAGATCATCCAGTT
>JBAFWW010052568.1:0-12074 GCA_036873685.1 Agapornis canus
GTGGTGAGTGATTGTATTCTCTTCCCTTGTTATTTCCCTTATCATTATTATTATTGGTGGTCGCAGCAGTGGTTTGTGTTATACCTTAGTTACTGGACTGGTCTTACCTCAACCCCTTGGAGTTACATTCTTTTGATTCTCCTCCCCATCCCTCTAGGAGCTGGGGGGAGGAAGGGGGAAGAGTAAGAGAGAGACTGCATGGCTGACTGAGTTTAAACCATGACATGGGTGAAGTGTAAATGTAAAATAAAATAGTGGATAAACTATCAGCAAAAAAGGATTCTGATTACATTGACAATTGTCTAGTAAAATCTGAATGGAATAGAAAGTCTAAGAGATTGGCATATATTAATGTCAGCCAAAACCTGCAAAATACTTCAGGAAATACTCTGGAAAAAGCACAAAAAGCTTCTTTAAGGAATTCCATTCCTGTCCCCTACCTATCCACTGCCAATTGCTTCTTCTACCAGTACTTTCTTGCCTAAGGGGGAATCATGAAAATGGTGAAGGAACAAATACATTTGGACCAACTCCCCAAATAACCAGTAAAAATCTTGACTATGCACACTGCAAGCGGCCTGCTTCAGAGTAACACCCAAGCCACAGCTTGCACAGTTTGAACCCATATTTCTGTTTACTGCATTGAGTAGAATACTCAATGTATAGCATTCAGTGTAGTAACACAACCTGAAAAAGAACTAAACCAATCCAACATTTAATAAATTTATATTATTCATTTAATTTAAAATGATTTATCACCTGTCTTACTGTTTTCAAAAGAATGGGGTTTGAATGCAGAAGGCATCACAGAAAAAAAACCCAAACCTAATTCCAGCATGCAGCTTTTTAGTTCCAGTTGAAGATAGTGCATAACTTCAGGTATATTCTAAACTTTGAACAATCCAAATATGCATTATGGGTAAAGGAAATGGAAGAGCAACAGAAGTTCAAAACATGTCTTTGTTTTAATGGCACTGGTAGATAATTGCCACTACAAGTGCTTTACTAACAGGCTCATACTGTGAATTAAAGCTATTGTTTTCTGAATTCTCAGTGAAATGGTGTATGTAATAAATCTGATTTTGATGAAATTAACATGGTTTTGTAACCTTTGACAAAATTTATCTTTTTGACTTACACTAGGATACAAACTTGGGGGGAAAAAAAAAAAAAAAGGCCTGTTATGCAATACTTCAAAAAACTTCTGCAGAAGCAAGATCTCTGAGTGTACCGCTGCATCCATCTCTGCCTCTGTTACCATGAGGCTTACTTCATTATGTACAGCAGTGATTTTGCAAGAAATAACAAGAAAGAAAAGTTATTTCAAATATGTATTCCATGTCTAATAATCATCCCAGAAGAGCACATACAGTTATGAGAACTACATTAGGGAAGTAAAAATGAGAATTTCTACCTAACCTTAAAATACAAGATGTTCCTACAGGATTGAATGATGAAGTTACATCTTGCAGACAGTTACTCATCTCACTCTTAATCTTTACTTGATAGAGATTATTTTATGTAAATGGTAGTAGCCACAATGTGCTAGCATTTTCCAGACATTCACAAAGGGATGGTCCATGCCCCAGGGAGCTCAGCTTCTGAAGACAGGCAGGCAGGTAGACACAGGTCAGGGGAAAAAAAAAAAAGAAAAACCAACAAAACCAACCCAAAAGTCAAACAGAACAACCACATTCACTAATGATATGATGAGAGAAATTGACCTGTAAGCTATGAATGTGACAAGCTAAAAGGGAGATGATGGCTGGAGGGGAAGAATCAGCAAATGAATGTTTCTAGGTTTCACTATGCACTGATGCTGCTGAGCAGAAAGCAAAATCAAGTGCAAAAAAGCCGACAAACAAGTAAGCAAGAAGCTTGACAAGTGAAAGGTAAGCAGAAAAGTGTTAGTTTTTTATTGATTTTCATGTTCTACGTTAACTTCTGTCATCTCTTAGCTTCTAAGTAATTCCTTTTCTTACACTACTAGGGCTTCATTAATCAAATCACTTGGGGTCTGTCAACATACTCAAAATATTTGTTTGTTGGATCTCACCCACACAAAAATGTTTTCAACATTCTGTTTCCTTCACTGAGGATATCCTTCAAAGAATACGCTGGACTTAAAATACAGTCTTTGCTGTGAGACTGGGAATGCAGATTAGGTTGGTATCTTATTTTTTCACCTTCTTTTCTTTTTGCAAATTTAATAGGTTGAGTGTTACACAAGCACTGTTATAATTCTACACAGTGAATGATGTTTTACACATAAACATTTTCACAAAGCAAAACTGTCTAGGACTGGCAGAAAGGAGCTACATGAATACCAAGTTTGTGTCACAATTATAGACTCCCTGTTTCTGTCCTTAATTTCTCTTCCTTGTTTGTTTGACACACTTAGCTGAAATCTGCAAGTCTCAGCAATTAACTCACAAAAAATATCTGTAGTGAATCCAAACACCTTTATTTATTTTTAACAGAAATTTAAATGTTCTCCTAAACTTTCCATGGTTCAGGGTTACTTAAGCATCTGCAAATCCGTTTCTCCAAAGTAATTTTCTTAAAATATCTTCCATTGCTTTCTAAGTGTCTAAACACCAAGACCAATGAATCGTGAGTAAAGTTTGCTAACATTTTTGTTAATTAAGGCACTGATCCAAAAGCTCTGAATGCTGTTCGGACTTCCACAAGATTAAAAATGTTATAAGAACTACCTATTTGAATAAACAAGAAAAATAGCTTATAACAATAAAAAGCCAAATACAGAATATCATATTATATCATAGAATCACAGGATGTCTAAGGGTGGAAGGGATCTCTGGAGATCATCTGGTCCAATCCCCCTTCTCAAGCAGGGCAACCTATAGCCAGCTGCCTAGGACCACATCCACATGGCTTTTGACTCTATCCAACATGGGAGACTCCACAACATCTCTGGCAACCTGTGCAACTGCTCATCCCCCTCAGAGTAAAAAAACCTTTTCCTGATGTTCAGAGGGAGCATCCTGTGTTTCAGCTTGTGTCAATTGCCTCTGGTCCTCTCACTGGGTACCAATAAAAGAACCTGGCTCGGACTTCTTTGCACAGTTCCTTCAGATACTTATATACATTCAGCCTTCTCAAGGCTACACAATCACAGCTCTCTCAGTCTTTCCTCAAATAAGAAATGCTGAAGTCCTGTAATTTTTGTTGCCCTTTATTAGGCTCTCTCCAATATGTCCATGATGTTCTTCTACTGAAAAGCCCAAATCTGGAAAAAACAGACTAGGTAAGGTCTCACCAGTGGTGAGCAGTGGGGAAGGATCACCTCCCTCAACCTGTTGCCAATCATTTGCCCAATACACTCCAGGTACCATTAACCTTCTTGGTCAAAAATGAGCACTGCTGGCTCACTTTAACTTCTTGTCCACCAGAACCTCCAGGTCCTTTCTGCAAAGCTGCTTGCCAACTAAGCATCACTGAGAATGTCCTGGTAGCTGCAGTTGTTCTTCCACAGCTGCTGGACTTTACCCTTCCCCTTGTTGAGCTTCATGATGTTCCTGTATGCCACTTTCTCTAGTTGAGGTCCCTCTGGATAGCAGCATGACCCTTTGGTGAATCAGCCACTAACACCAGTCATCTGCAAACTTGCTGCGGGCACATTCTGCCCCATCATCCAGATTGTTAATGAAGATGTTACACAGGACTGGACCCTATTTTAACCTCTGGGGTACACCGCTAGTTACTGGACTTCAACTGAACTTTGTGCCACTGCTCTACCAGCTTTCAATCCAGTCATTTAATCACAGAAGTTTATCACATTTCAAGAATGACTTCCCCTTGCTGAATCCATGCCAACTACTCCTGATTAACTTCTTGTCCTTCATATGCCTGGAAATTTCAACTAAACCCTCTTTATAGATTCTCTTCCAGGAAGTCAACACAGTTTGAATACTGATGCACAATATATACCTATGAAGATGTACTAAGAGAGAGAAGCATTATGCATTGGGATGCAGTGAGCAATCCTAACGATATGCTCTAAATTCCAAAGGATAACATTTGGCAACAGGAAGTTGGGTTGCAGTATTGGTTCAAAGCCAACCAAAGTGTAACTCTCTTCTATGGAGACTTTGGTCTCTTTGGCTGGGTGTACCTCGGCTTCCTGTAGTGACTAATAAGCCATCACCCAGCTCTTGGCCTTAGTTTCCTGCACACTATTCTTTCCTTTCTGTTTTCAATGTAAGCTCTTCCAGCAGAGATCATGTGCCATGAAAGTTTGTTCCTGATCTTAATTTGAACCACTAGGTGCTGCTGCAACACAGACAATAAATAATTACAGCATAAATTGTCCCATAAAATTATCTGGGATTGACACTGTTTGTGACCAGACTGACTGTAGAACAGTACATGAGAACTCTTAGTAATGTCCTTCTTTTGCTATGCTGCAACAGAAAATGAGCCGTTTCCAGCCTGGGGAGCAATATTCTGGGTTGGCTTGGGGTTTTTTTGACTACAAGCTTTATTCTCTGATCTGTGATTCAAAAGCCACACATGAAAATCAAGCACAGTACAGCCTGCCATTGGGCTCTCCTAAGCTAAGTACGTAACAGCCACAACAAAGCTCACTCTCTAACTAAAGTTTCCAGCAGACCACATAGCAAATAACATGTTGCATACTTGCTCCTCAAGGTGAAACACTGGCAGCCTGGCTGTCAGCTGGGCCCCTTCCTTTGGTATCTCCAGTCTCTGAGAGAGACTCAGCTCTCTCAGCTATTCCCTAACAGAATACTTAAAAGCATCACCAGCTTATCACATTTCCCAAGACAAGGAGTCTGAGGATGAGCAGTTCTTCAATTTGCATTCTCTTGGGCCATATCAGGTTGTTGGCAGGTTTAAAATTCTACTAATAAATGGAGACTGGGCTGCTGCTACCAGGCTGGTCTCCCCAGGAAACTGATTTGTCAGAATCATTATGACACTAATATAACAAGTATGTAGATAAGATTTGTGAAGAACAGGTACAGTTGTAACCATAAGACTTCCTCTGCTCACACAGACAATGCAAATTTGGTTTTAATTTCTGCTTCTCTTTTTGCCAGAGAATTTATATTCGATTTTCAAATAAACTGATATCTTCTGTGGAAGACAAATTACAGATTTTAAGTTGACTCTTTCAGTTCCATAATGCACAGTACGGATATTTTCAGCAGTCTGTTCTCCAAACAACAACAACAACAAAAAGAAATCCAAGAAATGGAACACAGATTCCCCTTCTATAAAGTGAGTCACATTATCACCTCTTTTTAGAACGACAAATATAACACCACCTCCAACTGTAAGAGCTGCTGCCTTAAACAATCACAAATATTTCTAATGCTTTAAATAGTTGTCTGGAAGCACATAAACAGTATATAGAAAAAGCCTGTACAACGGATAAAAAAAATATACTCTAGCTGACAGTCACCAGTGTTAAATTCCTTTTATAATCCAATTTTGATTGAATCTTCAGAGGTCCAAGATGAAAGTTTTCTAACTTATATGTGGGTAAGAGAACTCTTAGCTTTCCTCTTAACATCACAGACTAAATTAATTTCCTTTTTAGGAGGACTTAAATTTTTCACTGCTGCTACCAAGAAACTCAAAATCATTCTTGAAGGAAACAGAAAACACCAGTGGATTTTGCTTTGAAACATTCTCTTACATCCAACTGAAAAAGCGTACAGTCATATAACTACATTGTCACAGACCCCGCCAGTTTCCCTAAAGACAAGAAAGGGGAGGTAGGAAAACCATTAGCAAGAGACAGCTGACTGACTACAATCAGGTGTTGCATAAACCTTTGGGTTTAGGTGATAGCTGAAACATTTCTCTGATCTTTCCTGCTTCCAACATAAATCATTCCGCACAGGAAGACCTGAAGTCAGTTGTCATTTCTGAGTCTGTATCAATTTGTATCATCTAGTTTGACCATTTTTACAATACTCCAAACAATCTCACCCAGTAATTCAATTCACCCGTCAGCAGGGATCAATTGACCAGTCTGCAGAATCTGGTCCACAGCTTTCTTCCTAGAACAGACAGGGAACAGTTGTTTCAACAATCATTGATGTAGCCTGAAAAAAAAAATAAAGTAAAATTTCCTCCTGCATCCTCAGTGTGCCTCTATATGGCTGCTGAAGAAGGACCATACTTTCAGCAGAGATACCTACACTTTTCTTGGAGTCCTGACAAAAGTTATTCCAACTGTCAACTACCCTAAGTCTTCTGCATCTCATTCCAGAAAAATTTGTCTGGCATTTGCTACGTAGACTCCTGATCCACAGTGTATCTCTTCTAAAGGAATGCTGCAAAGGAATTTGGAAATACAGATCCAGGATGACTTGACTACCATGCTCTATATAACTGCCAACTGTCCAGTTTCGGGGGTTTAGTAGGGCTTTTTTGTTTTTTCTTCCAAGACTCTGGGCCAACAAAGTAGTGACCTGAAGCAAAGACTAGGCTTTTAAAAATGGCTTTTAAAAATGCTTTCTGCAACCTAGATTTTGAAGTTTCTTTTTCTTAGCTACATCACATTGACAGTATACAGTTCTCTCCCAATCAACCTGTACTCACTCCTCAAACTTACTTTTCTCTGCCATTTTCAGCTGACAGAAGAAATTTATTGCAACATTTTTCTAGATACCAAATACAAAACCCTGCATTATGCATTATAACATCTTAACCTTTTATGTCAGTCTAGAAGAACTCACTTTCTTTTACATACTACTCCGATCTGCATCCATGATGTTTCCCAGCTATTACTGCACCAATGGCGATACTACTTGGCAGAACTAGAAGAATACTATCCCAGTGTTCCAATAAGTCATTCTCTTCTATTTGCATCATGTTTTTCAGCAGGACAAGATAAATCTTAAATACATTCAGTCATTATATAATCACTTTAAATTTTGTATTTAGCTGTTATAAAGACACTGTAACAAAGGAGTTCTACAGGCTAAGTGGCAGTGGTCTAACCCTGACTAATTCAACTGCCTTCTCATGTACCCCTATTACTACTTGTTTGAGTGAAGATCAGGCAAATTAAATCTAGATGTATGTTGCAGAAAAAAGAAAATGTAGTCTACTTAATGAAAGAAAGTTTAACCTTAGCAAAATCTTGTCAATGCTGAATTTCATGTTTGCTACTTTAAGTTTGCCTTCCTATTTTGAATGATTCTTTCCTTAATATTTTAAGACTGTTGTCCTTTAGTCAAACTAAAATGCCCAATAATTCCATCCCTGCCTAGAGAGAGGCAACAGAATTTGCTATTTCTAGTTATATGGCAGACTGCCCGCCTTATTTAAAATCCCTGCTACCTACTTACAGGACTGGACTACACAGAAAAAGGATTCTTTTTTTTTACTCCATTTCAAAAGAAACTCCTGGGATAAAATTCATATGCTTAGGCTACAGATCACAATCAACAGTCTTAAGTGTCTCTTTCAATCCTCTTTATTTTTGTCTAAAATGGTAAGCTTCCAAATGTGAATCAACAACACTTCACTAGTCCACAAGAGCCTGTCCTGGATGCTTCCTTGCAGCATTTGTTTTTATCCCTGCCACCAACACCTGCTGTGAAGCACTTGGCCAAGTCTTTCCTATGTGGTGTCCGACATGGGCATCCCTGTAAACCAGTCCTAAATGGCAGTGCACTTCCAACAGCTTTACAGCCATCAAGGCACACTGAAGCAACAAAATATATTATTAATATGAAGAATCTAGAAAACTAGGAGGTCTTAGAGCAGACATCGAAATAATATCACACATTTGACTAGAGAAACTTTAAATCTCCGCTCCTTTATTTGCCATTTATGGAAAGGAATAATACTTCCCTACATCAGAGCAGATAAATAAATACCATTTTCAGACAAACTGATATGCTGAGATGACAACTTACAGAAAACCTGACAGGAAAACTAGGGGAGGGGTGAGGGGGTGCATTTATCATTGTACTCCTGGGATGGTAAAGAAGGTTTATTGTTCACCAAAAACGATGAAGTTATAAAGAAATGCATAGCTACGTATTTACAGCATTGATGAATGAAGTTTCCCCTAGGAAAAGAAAAATTTGGTGATAACAGACTGACATGCTGTTCAGGCTTAAGGAGACAGGCATTTCAAATCCAGGCTCTTGACTAAGTTTGATGTGCTAAGATTTATAACCTCTATGACATTTAACAGTTTTCAAATGCATAATTTTAACAAGAATAAGGCCAAATAAGGTCCCTAATTGGTGGAAGTACATGTACTTTAAGTTTTATAGCATAATTTTTTTTTTACTCTTATTAAGGAAATATGCATTATATTTTGAGATAATGAATGGAAAGGAATCCAAAGAAACTTTACTGGTTTTGACTAACATTCTTCCAGTTAAACATATTTCGGGCACCTACCATAATTTTACTTTCATGGATACTCCTTGTAAAATGTTCTATAGCAACACTTTCATTTTGTCCTTAATAAAATGGAATTTAATATTCAATTTTATATTACATGTTAGAAAAGGATTCTGCTTTAAAGTTGAGTAATGTTACTTTTGAAGAGGAAGGAGAAGACTGGGGGTAACCTTAGTACAAAAATTTCCATTCACAGCTTACAAATGACAGCTGAAGTAATAATAAAAGGGGAAAAAAGAGACTAAATGAAAAATGCTTGATATCACCACACTATTATTTTCTCCATATGCCTACACATCTATTAGAATGACTATCAGAGATATTAATTTCCTAGAATACAAATTTTCTAAGTACCTACACATGTCTTAAGAGATGTTTATATAAAAAGAACAACAATTAAAAGCTATTTTTACAAAGAGGCAAAAACATGTTCCTTATTATCCTCCTAATTAGTTAAGCTTTTTCCTAACAGCAACCACCAGAATCTTTTTTTTCCACAGAGAACTACAGTTACCAGCTCCACCACTGTCACTGACAACTTTGTGAAGCTATACTTTTATCTTATGCCCTGGAGAACAGCAGTGCAAGGGTGCTGTGGGTTCAGCAGTAGCAGTCATTTTTCTCCTTCTTGGTAGCTGGTGCAGTGCTGTGGTTTTGACTTGCAGCCTGGGAACAGTGCTGGTAACACCGGTGTTAGTTGTTGCTAAGTAATGTTTACTCTGACCAAGGACAATCTCATGCTCTGCCAGTGAAGAGGGGGCATGGGAAGCCAGGAGGAAGAAGAGACAAAACACCTGACCCAAACTAGCCAAAGGAGTATTCCATACCACAGCACGTCATACCCAGTATATAAACTGAGAGCAGTTACCTGGAAGGGCTAGATCGCTGCTCAGGTCAGGCTGGGTATTGGTCAGCAGGTGGGGAGTGGTTGTATTCTCTTGTTATTTCCCTTATCATGATTATTATTGGTGGTGGCAATAGTGTTTTTGTGTTATACCTTAGTTACTGGACTGTTCCTATCCCAGCCTATGGGAGTTATATATTTTTGATTCTCCTCCCCATCTCTGGAAGTGGAGAGAAGAAAAATGAGGTGAGTGAGCAAGTGGCTGCATGGTTCCAAGTTACTGGCTGAGCTTAAACCACAACAAAGGGCAATCACTGCAAGAGCAGTGCAGTATGTTTATTTTAAGGACTGCCACATGAGGATTTCTCACAAATATAACCTACTGTTATGAAAATACTCAATACAAGTCAAAGAAAACAGTTTACCTGCAATATTTCTAATAATAACATCCCCAACTCCAAGATATATTAACAGAAATTCTAAAAAGGTATTCATATTTCTGATGTGAAGTCAGATATAAATCCATTCTTAATCTTAAAGCATATCACATTCTCTGCAATATGAATCAGATGCCAAGATGCCTTCCATCCATGGAATCCATGAGCCTCTTATGCAAGACTTGCACCCTTACTTTAGATAAGAAAAGGATTTGGGGGCTGCAATAAACACACACACAAGCTTTTTTTTTTTCATTTGTATTCAAACTGTCATACTCCTTGTTCCTTCAAGATTACTGATCACCAGCTTTTTTAGACAGCAGTTTCAAAACTTTTCTGGATTTTGGAGTGATTCAACCATTCTGGAAAGAATAATTACCTTTAGAAGTCCACATACAATTGCCTCCTATCCCAGCAGCTATCAAAACCTTTTAATAAGTATCTTGACACCGAAGCAGATGCAACTTTAAGCAAACAGTTGTTTTACAGTGAAAGAAAACTATTTTCTTGTCTATGGCAATAGCCAAATCCAGTGTAATGTTTTTCCATCTTATATTTCGTAAAATTTGATATATTTTGTGTCTGTATTTTGTATTAAATCTTACATGTCACAGAAACTAACAACCACACATTCTACAAACCTACAGGTGGGATTAATGTATGCAGCTTATCACTGAATTTTAATTCAGGCCAGTTATCACCAACACCTGTAACTTTTGATTGGTAAAGGAAGAACAGGCTTGAGTTGATGGACATTCAGGGATACTATAATAGGCATTAACACCTACCTTTGAAAAAAAGTGAAAGAGCTAGAAAAGTCTTTTATCTGCAGTCATTTGCTTTGAAAACATTTTTGAATTTGCTGAATTCAGGAAATGGATGTGTGCTTGGGAGACGTATCAACCCTTCAAGTTGCTAAACTATTTTAAAAAAAATAGTAATATATAAATTGGACATACTACTTGTTGAAATGGGGTGGTTATAATGAGCTTTTCACTGGTCTAATCATAGCCTTATGCCATATTTAGTTTTAGCTACCTTAAAATACTAGACTAAGAGTGTGATCCATCTCTTGAATCACCCACACAGAGTCAGATAGCAGATTCCTAAGTCTGTTTATATAAATAGCACATCAGCTACATGCAACTGTTTCGCCTGGGGAGGTAAAGGCTATAGAATAAGCAGAAAAAGGGAAAATATCGCCTTCAAATAAAAGAACTACATTGTTGAAAACATACATAAAAGAGATTCAAGTTCCACTTCAAGAAATGGAACTGTATCTTCACCTGTAAGTTCACTGAAGATTTTATCTCTCCTTTTCACATTCATCATCTTGTCTTGGGTTTGCTTTTGAAATGTTCAACCATGTAAACCAGACATAGCTGTAGGAGCAGAACAAAAGCACAAACTTTCCTTCTGCTGGAAACCAGATAACTTGAAACAGTGCTGCATCATTTGTGGCATTTTCTTGTACCTATTACTCCAGCCAACAAATGGTTAAGTAATCATTTTTACATTTAAAAACACTATGATTTTTAACACAGCATGAATAGAAAAAAGCACTGAAAAAAATCCAAACCAAAACACCAAAATGACCATATATGATCAGGAAGAACATTAAGTACCTCGCTAGCTAAACAAACATGCATGTCTTCATTTGCTGTCACACTGTTGTAAGTAAACAGAAGAAAGGATCATTACCTGCTACATGCAGGGAAATGAACTGTACTGATAATAGTATGATAATGACAGCAATATTTTTTTGTAATTCTTCTTTTAACATCAGATGAAGAACATTCCATAAGATCAATGCCATTGCCATTCCCGAGGTATTTAAATAACCTTATATTAAGAACATCAGAGGGACTGTGCTGGGTCAGACATATTTGTTGAGCTCAGGCTCTTTTTACAGTGGCAAACAGAACAAAGCTAAGAAGCACTATGCCAAGCATGTGGTGGTATTTCTACAGAAATTTCCAGTGGCTCTGAAGACCTGAAGCACTATTTATCCCTATTTTCTCCAGTGAATGCTTCTTTCATTAAGTTTATGAATGTAAAGCATTTAGTATCCACAACACAGTACATCAGGAAGTTAGATACTCCACAGTACTTGCAGAACCACCTCCCTTTCTTTGAGCATCTTAAATATTCATTTAAAAATAGTAAAGAGGTCTTGCAAGACAAGCAGGGCAATGATCTCTCCAACACAGGACTCCCACAGTACCCAAGTTAGATCAGAGCATGTGCCATGGTTTAAGGCCAGCCAGTAACTCAGAATCACGCAGCCACTCACTCCCTCCCTCCCCTTCCTCCTCCCTGGGGGGAGGAGAATCAAAAGAATGTAACTCCCAGGGGTTGAGATAAGAACAGTCCAG
>JBAFWW010052570.1:0-21838 GCA_036873685.1 Agapornis canus
CCAAGCCCCTCACCAGCCTCGTTGCCCTCCTTTGGACACGCTCAATCATTTCCACATCCTTCTTAAACTGAGGGGCTCAGAACTAACAGAGGGACTCAGATGAACCCAGCTGCTTAATATGTGAAGTAATGGACCAGTTCTTTACCCTGAGCAGCACAAAGAAAAGGCAAACAAATGCTTTATATTGTGGGTAGTCTTTTTTAAATTTCCTCGTAGGAGATATGTGAAGACATAAAGACAAGGGGAGAAGAAACCAGAGCAAGTCTTAGTAAAACATCTATTCAGCTTGCTACTGTGCAGACTTCTGCTTATCTTCTGTCACTCCAGTGATCCTTAGCCCATGTGGGACATCCTATTAAGAGCAGGGAGAGTGCTCTTGGATAGGGCATATGTGATAAATGGACTAAACTGGGAGAAATAATGGGAAGGCTATGAAGAAGAAAGTTCGAGTGTTTTCTTCTTTTTGGTTAAGCCACTGTGACATTTAATTTGTGACAGGAGAGAAGAAATTAATCTGTGTGTCAGATAAACTGGTGGAATCTTTGAAAGTCTTTTTGGAAAAATTTATCATTGCAAAGTCAAGCTGTCATTGGCTTAAGTGGGAGATGCAATTGTGAAATCATGTACTTGAAGGAGAAAAAAAGAACAGTTTAAGAAATTTGCTATCTACCACCCAAATTTATGTTTTAAAATAGGAAATTGAAAGGTCAAGCTAGCAGTAAATTAATGTTGCAAACCAAACAGCACCTATGAATGCTCTTCATGTATACTATTATTGCTAAGGCAGAGACCAGCTCTAGTGGGAGTTGTGCTGAACTAACAGGTTGTTCTGCAGTTGCTCAGTCTGGGCTGCTTCCTGCCTCAGCTGTACGTGATTGCAATGGTGAACTTGTGAGCTTGTGAGCCAGTGAGCAATGCAGCAGTGGGTTTTGAAGGTACAATGACCCCCAAATTTTTTCCAAGAGCAACTAATAGTACAAAATAGAGTTTCTTAAGGTATGTAAAACTATAAAAATAACCAGCAGGTAATCTCTTGACCTGAGGCTTTTCTTTGCCGATACATCATGGTTGCATTGTTAGTCTCAAGCCTTGATGGGCAAAATGGTTGACCGATTTCTTACTGCCTTCACCTGTTCTTGAACTTTGAGAAGATGATGTCTTATTCTTTCAGAATATGTGTCTGCTTGGCTTATAAAATACTTCCTGTGATGCACAACAGAGTGATTAAGTATGTATTTTGGCTCATTTTAATTTTGTGGGGGTTTTATTATTTATTTACTTATATTACTCAGTTCAGGATTCCCCCTTCTGACTTTCCACCCTGCACAGACGTGATAGTGTTGTTAGCTAGAAAATACTCAAAACACATTTTAGTTTGATTGCTTCTGATTTTCAGATTTCATCTTTTAAAATTTTGTTTCTTCCTTTATTTGAATGTTCCAAAAATTTTACTGTCTCCATGCACAATTTTGTGATGAACAGTGTGTTTAACTGAGCCACATCACAGTTCCTAACACTTTTTTGGTAATTCTGGATCTCTGTAATCAAATAGCAAATCTGAACTCTGATATTTTTTCAGCCCTCATCTGTGCTGCTGGAACTACCAGGAGAGTTTCTGTCACTTACAAAGCTTGGCATAACAATTTTATGGCACTCCCAGTGCTTCAACAAATTTCTGTCAGAGATAGGTTTTGCATAAAATCAAGTGCAATTTCAGTCCACTCCTTTCCTTCAGCCAGACACATATCTTGGGCTGCAGGCTTAATATCTAACAAGAATTTGTGATTCATCTTGTGAACTTGTGACACTGTGCATATCATAGAATCATTGTAGCTTGGTTAGTTTTCACTTCTAACTGAATCAGTTTTACTTTGGTTCACGTTAACTGAAACTCCACACAGAGTTTGCACTCTTCTAATATTTCCACTTTCATCCTAGATGCCTTGATTTAATCATCAATTCCTAGCAGATTTTTTTAACTCATCTTTTATCTGAGCCTGCTAAGAACTAAGCAAAAGAATGGATTGTGCTTTCTACATGAATGTCATAAAAATCAACTGCGTTCAAATAATTCTATTGAGAAAACTTTGATGTCATTTAACTCGCATCTGTACAATTGATCTCCTGTCAGAGGCACCTCTTTCTGCACCTCTTGGATAAGATTTTGGTGTGAGATAGTCGGGTCTTAGTAGATACGTCTATATTCAGGGAACTGCTACAGCATGTCATAAATTGAAGGGTATTTTTTGAAGAAAATCTAACACCAGGCTTCAAAAAAGAAGTCTAATAATGTCTAACTTCTCAGCTTGATGAGCATGGAAGTTTCAGATATTGTGTGTTTCTGTAGTGAGCTTTTAAGTGCCAGGTACAGCATATGAAAATAAATTGCCTCTTCCTTTGGCATCAATCACTGTGACATGATATATAAATCCAGCCTTATTCACTCTAGGTATTGTTCTGCTTTTGGAACTATTATCATCCTGTATTTATTCTCCAAAGAGTATTTTCTTGTTTCCATTTGTTCTGAATTTGTCTTCCTGATCTCAGACATCATTTTTATTGCAGAATGTATTTCCAACTAAATTTATCTTCCTTGTTCTCTGTTACTTGGGTCTTTTGTGAAACACTGGCCAACTAAGAAGTACTTTTGCATGAGTTTCCAAGATTGTGATTCATTTTTAACCTTTGCAAGAGACTTACAGTCAGTTCACAGTGACATATTCTGTCTCTACATCAGCACCACTACTTTGCCATGTGACCACATCATTCATGGACTCCAGCCTGTATATTGGATATGAGTTCCCTAAGGATATGAATGTTTTTGATTGATGTTGTGGTTTTGACTGCTATCTCTGTACAGAGCTTCAGCTCCTTCTGGAGGAGTGTTTCCCTGGAAAGGCCTGTTCTTCATGATACCTTTCTCTGATTGAGTCACTTCTACAGAAGAAAAAGGAGGGTTTTATCCCTGTCAGATTTGAGGAACTTATTTGCAGACTTTAATTGCTTTCTTCACAAGAGTTTGTCTTAGTATTGTAATAAACTGTAATAAAAATATCATTTTACAAATAAACCCACAGGCTACTGCACAACACAATTGAATACACCCTTGATGAAATCAGGTGTGATTATACGGTAGTGAGCTGGCACTTGGAAATCAGTGATGAAATACAGAAAGGGTAATCTTGAGTCATTACCCATCCACTTGAATTTAATTTCCATCCTGTGCCAGTGACTAAGAGAGTGCACTGAATGTGTGTTAATCAGTAATCTAGACAATGTCTTACCTCCAAATATCTTCTGTACTAGGGACGGAGATGGAAAAACAAGGGAGTTATTTACAAATTGGCACACCTTCTACCCCACAAAGTGTTTGCAGGATCAGGAACAAGATAGAAACATGGCTTTCCTTGCCATTCATCTGTTTTTTTCTTGGTTTTTTGTTTGTTTGGTTGTTTTTTTTTGTGAGTTTTTTTTTTTTTGTTTTGTTTTTGTTTTTTGTCTTCAGGTTGACAAACCTCAAGAGTTTAGTTTTTCTTCTCTCCTTTTCCCCTCACAATAGAAGAGTAGAGCATATTCCTTATGGACCTTGAGATACCAAAGCAGGTTTTGTTTTGTTTGCTTATTTTTTGATTGTGCTGTCTTCTAATTGATGCACCAGTTCCCAGTAACTCCCTTTTCATTTGTTAGTCCTAGAAGCATTTTAATTTGTGGGTTTTGGTTATTAATGCTGAAAAGTGACCTCCATGTTTCATTGGTTTGTTTTGTAATTTAGTGCTACTAACCACAACGTTCGGTTTGCTTGTACATATATTGACATGGGATGGTTTAATAGTCTGGTTAATAGTCTGGTCTTTGACATTTTCCCCATCTCTTTTTTTATCACAGTACTAGAGATGACATACCTATGACACATGCCCACAAATCTGTGGTTGACAGGAGCATGTTGCTGTGTTTGGTCTGTTTTATGCAGTTGTTTGTCTTGTTGTTGTTGTTTGTCTTTGGTAGCTCCTCTTCCTTCCAGGTATGTTTTTGAAGGACTACTTCTTTGTCTTGGTCATTCTAGAAGAATGTCACAACATAAAAACTGCCTCTGGTTGGCTCAGTTTCTGAAGCTGCAACCCTTAAGTACTGTCATGTATGCTGGGTTTTTCTTAAACAAAGAAAAATTATTGCCATTTCTAATCAACAGCTGAAAGTAAAATGGAATATGGTGCTGAGCGTACACTGACATTTGAAGTCCAGAGGGATCATGTATTCTTGGAATCTCTCCCGTGTACTTGAAATTCACTCCTGCCTTCCTGCAACTGGGGTTGTTGGTGTATTTGACTAATTTCATTCTTTCTCTACAAAGGTGAGTCCTTCACAAAATGTCTCTCTCCAGCAAAGTTCCTGTCAGTAGAGCTGTTACATCAAGAACTGACTCTGGTGAAGTTGTCTGCATGGGTAGGTTATCATTAAGCTTTCGACAGCTGAAGAGGAACTTTCTCTAATCTTGATTTTCTTTTGACAGCTAGATTGCAGGAAGCCCAAAGGTCCATTTTAAAGTAGGGGAGCACTAGAACAAAATACCACAACTTTTGCATGTGGTGTTAGTAAACAGAAAGCTTAAAATTGTGCAAATAGAGATGTAAGAGTAGTTTTACAAGAAGGTTTTTTTTAAAAAAAAAGAACTTAAAGTACTAGTGATAGTTCTTCATCTGGTTAGGCTATAAATGAAGGTCAGGGAGAATGAATACTTTTATACAGATGTCAAGGGAATAGACAAAAGTATGAGTAATCTGGACTACTGGGATGAAGTGTCCAAATCTGTTTTATAGACATATAAATCGGTTGTCTTTCAAGCACAGCACATTAATGATATATGTTGTTCAAACCAAAAGCACTGATGCCAAAGGAGTACGGACAATACGTGAGAGTACTGAGGCACTAATAGGAAGCAGTAGTCTGGGCTAATGATTGACTTATGAAGGCAGAATTCAGAGCAGCAGCACAAAAGCAGAAGGTTATATTTTTGTGAGCTAAACCTTTTAATAAGCTGTAAGAAGCTCAGTTAGAAGCACCTGAGGTGGAAAAGAGCTGAGTGTTAGGGCTTTTGTGATACACTGGCTATCTAGAACAGTTGTGAAAAATGCTGGTATAGTCCTGACATGTGTGGGAAGAAGTATTTATAACAGAAGAGTGTTTACTGACATCATCATAAACAGCTTTACTGACACCTCATATGTGTATAATTCTTCTGTTCAGCTATGAGAAGGGCTGCTAGAAATGTCAGATAAGCCCATTTTTTTAGTGGAAGCTAGGATGCTTTGACTTATGTAATATAATGAGGGCTGAGAGGAGATATGATTGTTGTCATAAACAAGGTTTAACATCATGTTTTAACTGAACTGAAGGACAATGGCTATAAATAGGCCATCCATAGTTTTAGACTGGAAAACTGTTTAAACAGTCTGAGGCGAAAAAGACCCCAAACAAAACCAAAACCAAACCCAAAACCAACCAGCCCACCAGATAAAAAATACCCTACAAAAAAACCCCGTGGTTAACTTCACAATGTAACTCACTTAGTTGATGAAAAGATGTACATACAGCAACGGAAAGATGTTACAGGATATCATTCAGTTACTCAGGACTCCTTCAGTTCTGTGTTCCTAAACATAATGAAAGACATTTTACCTCATGGTAATGGACACTAGACCTAGCTCCTATTTCTGACAGCTATCAAATTATGAGGCTATGAGATGTTGCTCACAGCAGCCTAAACAAAACACAATGTCTAAAAGCTGACTGTGCAGGTCTAGGTCATGATTTACCCCACAGTTCTAGGAAGCTTTTACAGCTGATGGGATCTCTGTGACTAATAGCAAGTCTTAGTAGGTGGGACCCTGCCACATCCTTAGAGGTTAAGGTAGAGGCAAAGCTGCTGAACTGTGTGTCACTGTGCTCTCAGTGCTGTGTACAGCTGTTGCCCTCACCTCTCACCCTGCTCCTCCCCAACCACCTCACCCAGCTGGGAGAGCTGTACTGTACTGGGGAGGTCCCCTACAGTCAGCTCTTGGGGCTTCCCTGATTCTCTATTCTAGCTGTACTGTCAAACAAGGGGCTCCTAACCATGATGTGCTGTCTGACTCTTGTGTTTTATTTGCTTGGCCTTCTGTCAGTTACTTATTGTCTCCTAAGTTCCAGGTATTGCCTGTCCTTGCTACAGATGTCTGCTCTTCCCTAATTACATTACACTGCTTTTCACTGCTGTTTTTAGTGCAGTTTTCCTGGCAGAACTCAGGTTCTGAGTACGAGTCATGGTCTGTTGTAAAAGTACCTTTTAACACTTCCTGTGAGAAGGAAGCATTTACCTTAATTGTAGAGACCAATCTACATAATCATAGTTCTCTTTCCCTTGAGATAACTGATATTTTCTAAGAAATGCTACCTATGGTCATAAGAAAAACTAGTTAAAATGCCTGAGATTGACAATAATTGAGAAGAACCAGGAAAGAACACAGAGCATGTCTCATAAGTTGTTTCAAGACCATCATGCTGTTTATTTTATAAACAAACTAAAATTCTTCTACAGGCTGTGAACATCCCTCTTTTTCTTATCACTGTCTTTATAGAGTGTTGGTGTCTACCTAATTTTACTTTTTCCCTATAACCAGATCTGTTAATGGAAATATACCGAATGCAGTATATTTGATAGATGCAGGCAATCATATGAATTAAAATGAACAGCAAGGTTTGTAAAAGAAGTGCAAGCCTCATCAAATGTGATAGAAGACAAATGCCAAATCTCAGGTTCCTATCAGCATGAGAATGCACTTGAGATAAATTATCAAATATTGTGGGAAAATGATGGTTCAGATCTATGAAGGCATTGTTGGGTCTTATTAATTGATATCTTTAACAGTTTGGTACATAAAAAAAATATACCCTGAGAATGTGAAGTTAAATTTAGAATTATTACACTAGGTTCCACTTAGTTCTAAGATAAATTATGAAGATCAAGCTCCTGCTGTGAAGCTGGTGGGGGTGATAATGGCAATAGATTATGAAGCAGTAAGAATATATATAAAAAACATTAATTGCTCACTTTTTTTTTTCTTTAACTACTGTTCTATTTCAACATGTACCATTATTTCAGTGTCTTTAAAAAGAAAAAGCTTTCTTTATGCTAGCTGAAATCCATGGGAGAAATTCCATCTTCATTTTTTCACCACAATCTAGAACCCTGTGGCTTAAATCTTTAGCATGAAATGTTATGATCTAATTCCAAAAAGATTCACTTTGTCAAACTCATCTAGTTTGGTTTAATTGAATATATAAGTATACATTTCCTTTTCTTATATGTTATTTATGTATTTATTTTCATTAACATGATCACTCTTACAAATGTTTAACTCTTGCTTCTATTAGAAGTTATAACACTGATGGATAGCACTTCAGTATGTGGCTAGAACATCTTTAATGCACCTTTTCTGTCTTTATGAAAGCCTGTAAGTCACTTAGATGAAGACATGTATAGTTCTTGAATGCTGTTGTTTCTTACAGCATTCTTAACTTAGCATGCTTCCCACTCTCCAGAACCTCTCATCCCAAGCACTGTCTCAGAGGTTGCATTGCCTCTTTTCTGCCTCTGTCCACTTTACACACATTCAGTTAATGGTAACAGGGTAACAGTTATGAGTTGTTCTCTAACCCTTTTTCTTATTATTGTACTGATTTGTTTTCCCAAAAGGCTGTTTAATTCCTTCACAACTTCAAAACACTTTATTTTTTCCTCTACCTGCTTTTCCCTAAAAAAAAAAAAAAAAAAAAAAGGAGTTCTTCTGATCTTGCAAATTTATTTTTGTGAATTCTGGTTCTGTTAGAATGAAGGTAAAATTTTCAGTTTAAGGCTTTAGACACAAAATGCTGATTTGAATAAACCATAGTATTGCATAAGAATTACTGATTTGTTAACTTCTGCAAGGAACTCGGAATATTTTGAAAGCTAGAAATACTGCTTTGGAAAATAAAAAAAAAGTGTCTTGAGGTTTTATTTCTTAAAATGGGACTTCAATATTTACCCGAATGTGCATATCACATTTTGCAATATTAAAAATGCAGATATATCTGTCCTCTTTGAAGGTGTCATAAATCACTCATCTTGTGATGCTTTAGCTTAAAGCAATCCATAACCATGAAAACTTCCTTCACAATCCTGAAGCCAGGTTAATATCAGGGAATTATCAGAGCATCTTTCACTGCCAATGTGTTCAGTAAACAATGCAAGACATTCCTCATTTGTGTTTTCTGTTTCATCCTTGTTGTTCTAGGAAAGCAATTTACTTATATAAATGGGTTTGGATGGATTTTTTTTGTTGCTTTTTTTTCACTTTAGGGAAGATTTATTTTTTTTTTGTGTGACTCACCTTGATTCTGCCATTCTGAAGTTGCAAACAGGTTACTTAATCCTTCCTCATATTTTGTATGTGGGTGGTTGGGGGGGATGTTGATTTCATTATTCCTCATTCACCCTTGGATGTCTGACCCAGCCAGTTACCACAAATCTGCAATTCAACTTAGCAGTTTCTTTCTTTACAATGAGCAAAGTTCCTCACTAATGTTTAACTTTAGTATTCCTCTCAGGAAGTTTGTTTCATGGCTTAGTTCTGCTTGCAGTAAGTAATTGCAATGGTCTTAATCTGTGGCTAACCACCTTTTTATATAATTGTGCACTAATGTAATGTCTGTCTTTTCTGTAGGTTGAATGTTTCTGGTTTTATCAACCTTTGGTTACATTTGATTCTATTTTCTGCTTTCTGTTCTATTTATGTGCAAGTGACACTCATAATAAATAACCTTTCAAACATGAAGTTGGACCACACAGCAGACAGTGAAATAATTCCGATTGAAAAAGCTAACTGAATATATAGAATTTCCACCCCAGAAGTATTTTCAGTGTTTAAAAGACTGTTAGGCTTCCCAAAACTGAGATTGAAGAAATTAACACATTGAATGCATGGCTGGAGTGGAAACTTCTGAAAAATATGGTTCAGAGTGTGAAAAGCTGGCCCTGAAATGTGTCATTGGAATAAAAGGAGACTTTTATTTGTGCCTGAATTTGACAGAATGTGCCTTAACTGTCTAAAATCAGCCCTATGTGTCCAAATTAGTAAATTAAACATGAGCAATTCAAGTGCTTTAGGCAGCTTTCCCCTTTCTGAATTGTCTACCAGACAGATTACTTGCACTGACTTAGAATTCATGGTGAGCTTTAATAACACAGTAATATAAAAAAGCTGTTAAACAGCTCTGCCTTTGCTACACAGCAGGCAGGATCAGTGATGACAAATGTACCTTGCTGGTGACTGAGCCTTCCCCTTTTGGCTTCTTGACTCAGAGGATAGGAAATATATCTGAGCTCACCCACATCATTAAGGAAGATGATTCACACAGCAGATCTGAGGGGGAAACCAGTGCTGAAGGGCCTGAGATTGGGATGGAGTGATGGGGAAGTCCTCCCCTGACTGAGCTTTAGCTACAGCAGGATGCATGCCTATCCCTTCTCGGCTTTCTTCTCCTTGTTGAAAATGTAACTTAGCACTTGTAAAAGTCTTTGTGTTATATATCAAATTTCTTCAGGAGAAAAATACAGATATCTGCCTAAAGAAGGTAGTTTCTAACAACTAGGATGTTTTCATTTCAGAATTCAGGATGATTTTGATGTCTAAATGAATCAGTGGTTACTTAAAGAAAATATAAACCCTGCTATGTAGATATTAATCTAAAGACAATTTGTTGAGATTTCATCATCTTCCTGAAATCATTGTAGCCATGAATGTAAAAAATTGCATCTTCTCATATAGCTTCATATGCTTCATATAACCATATAGTTTCATACAATCTTAGCTACTGAAAAGCCTGGTTGAACCAGGCTGACTTTTTTCCTCAAAGAATGATTCTGAAGAAAATTATTTCAAAGTATTTTTATTTGGGTTTTTTTTCTCAGAGAAAGAAACCCTGTGAAAGAAATACTGTGTCATAGTAATTTATAACCTACAGTATTTTTATGATGAATCTAAAAGGATGCTTTTGTTCCCACCCAACCTTTGTTACATTCATGGGAAAAGTTCAGAGTAAGACAGGCAGTAAAGTAGAAGTTCATAGCTGCCAGCCGCTGGAGGGCACATTTAGTTGCCATGTCCTTATCTCTCTGAATATTTGGTTCCCATGTATAAATTTGTAAGAATTTGCAAGCTCAAAGGTAACCTGAGTGTGGAATCTAGGTGTTTGGTGTCTGTGGAGGTGAATTGCCATCTGACTTACTTGCTTTGCATGAATGGCTGATACGTTAGTATCTTAATACTTACTTGAATGCCTGGTCTGTCCCTTTGATTCTATAACTAGAGAATTACCATCAAAGAGCAGGCTGGAGCTAGTTGTAATTGCAAAAATTTGGTGTGTTTCTGACAGATGTAAATGATATCTGTGTAAAAGAGAGAGGAAGTATGGCTCCCTCTGGGCCATTAGAGACAGGTCAGAATAACCTGCTTTTAGTTCAGTTATGTACCACCATAACCAGGCCATACAAGCAGAAATAAAATGAGTCTGAGCTGCATGGGATTTTGGTTTATTATTTTCATACAAAAAGAAACAATAGGTACTGACCTCCTGAGCATCTTGGTTTCTAAACTGTAATTTGATTACTCTTGTCTCCGAACAACTTTTTTAACTAAATGGCTTCCAAAACAAGCATCTCATTTGATGTGAAAATAAGAGATACCAGATTTGCTGGAATCATTATTATACTGCTTGATTTAAGCACTTAAGCAAATTAGGCAGTCAGCTTCACTGAAACTTTAATTGAAATCCATTTATTCATTGCATTTCTTCTACATTATACTAAAGAACTCTTTAAAGTTTTAGTATTCTAAATTCTTCTGCATTTTCTTACTATAGAATCAGATACTGAATACTTAAAGTTATAATTTGATTTCTCTTTGCTAAACTTTAAGAGTAGAAACTATTAAGCTTTCTCTGTAAGAACTCTTTACCACAAGTCAGATCACTTATCTGTAATCTCTGCACCTTTCTCAGTTGCCTAGATAGTTAGAAACTGGCAGTAAGAAAACATGAACTAAGGAAATTGCATTTATGCCAAATTTTAAAAGGCTTTTGAAGAGGAATATAGTTAAAACACTAAAAGCATGCATGTTTTACAATAAGTTTTGATGTGAAAGGTCTAAGGCAAGTAAATCTCAGGCTTCATGAAGTTCTTTAATTGATGCATTTCTAAATTTTTAGGACATACAATAAATCTTGCTTCTAATTATGTGTGCTCAGATGCAAATGGCAAGAATGCCCTATTGTGTCCCATTTCCTTATCTCAATCAAAGTTAGCTGTTCAAATGCTTTGGAAAAATGATTTACCAGTTCTTCAGTTTTAACAATGCAGAATCTAATGAAAATGGTTTAAAAGTCTGTACTAATCTATCCATGATATGAAAGTAATAGGGGCTTTTGTAACATTTCTAAAGAGAAGAAATTGACATCCTGTTCCATTCATATGAGAACTGTAGTGTCAGCTTCATGTCAGGGACAAAAATAAAATCATTTGTCCTACAAATGCTGTAATGAAATATACTGGATAGCACAGCTTTAACAAGTTGGAGATCAACAGAAAGAGGGGCTGACAGCATTGCATACTCCTTTTCTCCACTCAGTTCTGGTTGAAAGAAGCCCAGCTTGTGGAAAGGGAGATCTGGGATGGGGTTAAAGCCCCTCTGCTCATGAGCAAGCACTGTTTCAGGGAGAAGATGTCAATGCAGCTGTCTTCCCACTGGACTTCATCTCCTGTGACAAGCTGAAGAACAAGCAAGCCACATCCTGAGCTGCAGTGCGCCTAAGGGAAGCAGCCTGCACCCTGGCGGCAACCTGGAGGGGCAATTCAGTTGTGAAATAGGTCTACAGGGAGGAATGATCTGTGGCTGAGGAAAGTGCATGCCCCCTGTTTGTCTGACCTTACCAGAGACTTTGAAGCTCCATAAAATGTTTGCCAATAAACATTGGCATATTTTGCTTCATAAACCATGGGAGTTAATTCTGTTGAAGATAATTTGCCATCACATCAGAAAGATGTTGTGAGCATTCAGTGCCATATGTGAAAGGCATATCCATCCCTTGATCTACTTGATCCTTAAAATGCAGTGCTGCACTTCATACCCTGCTGGGTGCTGACATGGTTACAATCAGATGCCCCTTCTGCTTGAGAAGGAGTAGCTTGGGAGCTAACTAGTCTGTGATGCTGAAAATCTAATTATGTTTATGCTTTGTCTTGCCAGAGCTGACAGCAGGCTGAAGCCTTTGGCAGAGTGTTTCATTTCAATAACTATCTGCATGCTGCTCTATGTTTCCTACTGAGCACACACAGTACCTGCCTTTCTGATGACTATAATGAGAGTGGCCAGCGGACATGTCTTCAATGTTTTTGGGGATCACCACTGGTGAACTAAACAGCCTCATATATGCCAAGCTCACTTTCTGCTAGTTTGTGCATATAAGTATAGTAGGGGTTTTCTTGCAGCCAGGAAGTTAAATTTGTAGGGTGACAAGATAATTCCTCTATTTTACTAGCTAATATAGCATAAAAAATATGGAAGCTCTTTTGGGTGCAGACACACACTTAAAAATGTAACTTCATTGAATTATATGGGATTTATCAGCATTATTTCTATGAAATGGGCAGACCTGAAGACAAGGTGATATGAAGGATGCTTTCCTGAGAAGAATTCTAGTTGCTCCATCTAGCAGACAGTATAGTAATGTATATAAAAAAGTAAAATCAGTTTACAGCAGAAGTACTGCAGGCTGCCATTTGATATCTCTGTGTTTCCTTAGGCCCTCTTCTTGAGGGGTAGGATGCAGTGGCTGACTTTTCTCAAAATGAGCTGTTTGCAGTAAAGAACCAGACAGCTCCAAAGAATGTTCAATTTAGTAAATGTTTTCTGTTCTCTCATCAGCAATATTTTCAGGGCTTAGTTTGTTTGCTCTGACTCTTACAGGAAAGAAGCAAGTGCAACCCAAGAATGGGGTGGAGGCAGACAACCTGCAGACCTCCCAGCAACTGAAGTGATTACAGCTTGCTCTGCAAATGTGTGGCATTGACAGCCTATTTATGTATTTAACAGATTTAGATTGCTTAAAAATTATCAGGCAATAGCAAAAAGAAGTACTTCCTCCTGGTTGATAGATGAGACTATTCTATGTATTGCCACTTCAGTACTAGGTGGAAAAATGACAGTAGAGGCTGCCCTGGTACAAATGTGGTGAGAGAGACTATTTAAATGTGCCATGAGGTTCATTATATTTCTCATCCTTCCTTCTTAGCAGGTCTTATATTGCAAACTGCAGATGGCTGCATCTGATGAGCTATCAAAAATGGGTGATCTAGTGTTTCTAAGACTGGCTGACAAACTTAGCTTCAATATGTTGACACAGCTTTGATTCTCTGTAGAAGAAAGATGGAGATAATATTCCATAACTCTGTGGAGAATCAGCAGGGGTAAGTAAACTTTATTAGAAAATTAGAAAAAGTAAACTTTATTAGAAAATTCTGCCTTTCCTCAGAAAACTATTTTCTAGTTGTCTTGAGGAACTCCATGTGTAGCATAGGCCCTTCTCCAGACCTTCACAGACAGTTGCTGTTGCAGCTTTCCAGAAAAGATATGAAGGTTGCCATGGCTGCTCCAAACAGCAGAAGCATCTTGTGTAAAGTAGGCAAAGTAGATAGGTGCTCTGGAAGTGGGAATTGACATCTGCTTTGCCTGTCCTGCTCTCTTTCTATGCATGACAAATTTACCTACTACTGCTGCCTTTGCTTGAATCTACTCTCCACAAGCCCCAGAGAAACCTAGGTAGAGGGGCTTTGAGGGAAGCATTCAGAAAGAGTGGCAGCAGTTAGCCAGGGATTCCATTGTTCCTGCTGCCAGAGGAGCCTGAGCTGAGACAAGCAGGTGGTCTCAGGGTGACATTGTGACCATGTTTGCAGAAGCTCCCACCAGTTTGTTCCTTCCCACAGGCAGGGACCTGCCTGGGTTACTGCCATCAGTTGTATGGTAACCCAGGTTCATGAAGAGTTGCTCAATAAAGTTGTATCAGGGCACCACCAGCACGCTACCCCATCCCTTCCCTAACAAACTGTCTCTTCCCACACAGAATTGCTACGAAAGAAGATGAGGAGTTTTGAATGATAGAGGTATCCTCATTTAAACTGGTGTTTTGTAGCTGGAGACATCAGTATTGAAGTCTGGACTATCTGTTTTCTATGCATATGTTGTCTGGTCTTCTCTCCTCTTATCCTTGCCTTCTTGTTCTTTATTTGTTTTGGTTTTGGGTTTTCTTGTTTTGTTTTGCTTTGTTTTGTTTTCCTTTCCTTTGGTACCTCTCCTTTATTTTATCTAAACCAGCTTCTGCACCCAGAATAAAAATCACTGAAGGGCTTAATCTGGGGAATTATGTTTACTTGGCTTGCTTGTTCAGATAAGGCACATGCAGTTAAAGAAAGCTTAGAGCTACTGGAAGATACTTAACACTGAGGATTATTTCTGGGTGCCTTTGAGCTGCCCTTAAATGAGGGGAAACAAAACTATCTCATTCTATAGCTGCAAAAATTCACATGCCATCCTTAGGCTAAGAACATTCCTGGGATTACTTCTGTATGGAATATGTATGCTCTGTTAAGTGAACTGCAGGTGTTGGGAGAGGGAGCAGCAGATATAGCTGTCTATACTGGCAAGCAATCTATTCAGCTCACAGTGATGCTCTCTCAGAGAAAGGTAGTTGGAGGTGCAGGAATATTTTTTGGTTGGTTTCTTTGTTGGGCAGTTTTAGGGGGTTCGGAAGTATTTTTTGGTTTGTTTTCTGTTTGGTTTAGTTTTGTTTTTGTTTGTGGTTTTGTTGTAGTTGTTGTTTTGTTATTTGGGTTGGTTTTTTTTTTAATAATTAAATATGCTGCCTTCCATTTTGGTAGGACATTGGTCTCAAACTCTGCCTTCTACTGCTGAGGTTGGTAAGGGTTGAGAAAACAGTCTACTACTTCTAAGCAGGCATTACAAGTCCTTTTCTGTTATGGTTGGTAAAACATGAAATGTTTCAGAAAATCAGACAACCTACTTGACTCCTACCTGTTTCCTATTGAGTCTCCTACTCCAGTAAAGCCAGCATAATATTTCGGCTTTAAGATTACTACCTTGGCACTGTACTACAGCCTATGTCTTACAAAGGTATTTGGTTTAAATAAAAATGTTTTGAGTAATGAGAAGGCTCTTGCCATAATCTATTCTCATGTTTATCCACCTTCACTGTTGGAAATACTTGTTTTTACAGTAGCAAATGTTTTAGCTTCAGCATTGCGACAACTGTTCTGTGTGCTAGATAGGCATCCTCTGAAGTGCAGTGTGTATCCTCCTGTACTTAAGTCATCATTTCATTTTGTACCTCATTCTTGAAGTCTAGTGATTAAATACAATCTCCCATTTCAATTTCATACACTAATATCGAAAGGTTTCTTTGAGGTAGTGGAATTCTGTTTAGTCAGCTGCACTATATAATAAATTTCAGGGAGCTAGGATGACAAGCAGAAGATGGGAAAGTTTTCTCAGAACAAATAAATGTACTTCAAATTAGATGTTTTGTTACCATAGCAAAGTAATACCACAGCAAAACTCTCTATAGACTTTGTTCCAGATATTCCAACTTTGTGGTTCCTCATGGGCAGTGAAATCCACAATACTTTTCTTTATTAAATCCTAGAGTGTGGGAGTCAGGGAGAAGGGAAATTCCACTTGTGTAGTGCCTTTTGGCATTCCTTCTTTATCGGTGTCTCTATTAGTAGCTTAAAATATTTTACCACAGGTCATAGCTATATGTATACTTTGATTTCATTCTACACCTATAGCTGGCATAAATATGTAAAAACATACTGAAATAAAGTGGAAGAGGTTAAAACCATGAAAGGAAACTGCTTATATCACAGACACAAATTCCGGGGAACTGTAATTTTATTCTAGACTGTGAAATGCAGTTAGATCAATCAAAATGTGCTAAATAAATTCAATTGGAAAGTCAAAGTGCTGGCAAGATCCACCACTTCAAAAAAAATAGGATGTCAGATGCATCCTTGCAAACCGGGTTATTCACCAAAGCCAAGGTCAAAAGACAGTGATCAACTAAAAGGTTAGGGGGATGTTGACAGTCTGGAAAGACTTCTTGGAACGGGGTGGAGAATGTTAAGCAAGGCTGATTGTTGTTGCAACTCAGATGGATGAAGCAGGCCTATCTCACCACAAAGGCAGAGTCACCAGCATGGGTCAGGCTGAGCTCTAGAAAAATGTACTAGTTGAATTGACCTGCTCTTGGAGAATTGTCTGTGGTGAAGTTATGCAGCAGTGAAAAGAGGTGCTTATAAATGGAACTTACAGTTTTGTCAAAGGAAGAACCGCAGGATAACATAGGTCTGTCATGATTAGAAGTCTTCAGCTGAACTTCAGAGTACTTTATATTAGCCTGAACTTTGTTTCTGATTTGTTTTAGATGAGAATGCATAGGTGCTAGTAAGTCAGCTTATTACAATTAAAGCATCCCAAAAAGCTCATAAATGCTAATCGTGGAATGCTGAACAGTGTATGGCTCCTCAGTAACAAACTGTTACTGAGTTGTTGTCTGTACAGCTATTTGTGTTCTTCCATTATGAAGAAAACTGGTCCTTTGCTTTAATGGACAAACCTCAATTTTCTGATCTTGCAGCTCATCATTTCAGCTGTCCCCATCAACTGATAATAAACTAGTTCTCTAGAGCTGAGTCATCTTTCACCTTCCCCTATTCCCAGCAACCAGACATCAAAATGTATACTTCAAAAAGTCATAATGGAAATCGCCGTCTTTCTGACTTCAGTGCTGAACCTAGAGTTGCCTTTGCATTTTCTTTACCAACCTGAGCATGTAGTTGGAATAATTTTTTTTTAACATGTTGACATATTTGTTTTTTAAGTTTAGACGTTGCATTTGCACTAATTTAGGCACCGTATTTATATTATGACTGTGCTGGTCCTGAATCCAGTGAACTGAATCTCTTGTATTGACTCATTTTTGTACAGCATGGTTTGCAAAGGATTTCTGTCATCATGAAGGTAGGTGTGATGAAAGGGTCTGAACACTCAAACAGGCAAAGCTTCTTATCTAAATTACTCCATTTAATAGGGGATACAAATAAATGAGCATAAAATGCTCTGTACTTGAAGTATGAGCCTACTGAAAAGTGTGTGGAAAAAATAATCTTCTCTGTTCTTTTCAGACCAAATTAGGCAGCTGGTAAGCAAGCTGTTATCATGTTCGCCTTCATAAAAATGTAAAAACAATGGTTGTTGAAATCCCTCAATGACTACTGTAGTAGATTCACATACTTCATATTTCATACCACCAGCCAAACAGGGCTCTTTTATTCCTACATATCTAGACCAGTACTGAGAAGAATATGAAACTGCCACTTAAAAAAAATGGTTTTGTTCTGTTTCTCATCTAGCATTCATGTACCATTTCTTAAGAAAACAGCCCATAAATGCTATCATGTCTTCATGGCAAAAATCTCTACCAAGGAAGCAACTCAGCATAGCACACTTGTGTGACAATTTATGAAGCCAGAATGTTCTCAGTCCTCATTGCTGCACTAGGGGCTTCAAAGAGAAGAGCTGTGTGCACTGCAGTGCAGAGTCTTCTCCTTTCTTTTTTGAATCCATGTATGTCCTTCAAATCTTCAGTATCAAAATATGATAAGCTAAAATTTGTAAAACATCATATAAAAGCAGCATAGGCTTTCATGACTTAGGGGATGTGAACACTTTTAAGAAAAATAAAAAACAAAAAACCAAACATAATAACAGAACACCCCCCCCAAAAAAAAAAAAAAAATCACAAGGAAATGTTCATATATGAGACAGAATCTTTTGTTCTTCAATAAAAACAAATGTAAATCCATTAATAGTGTGAGGGATGGATTTTCAGTCTTGTCAGTTTAATGTACAGATAGCAGCTGTTCTAACCTGGCTATCATAAAGCTAGATGAATAATTATTAGAGGGGGAGAGGAGGGAAGGATACATTTTTAAATGAGTTTTTAACTTGCTACCTAGTGCTAGCCTCTAAGATATACCAGCTGTGTATTTCAAATGCTTCTTCACAACCATCTTGTTTGGGCGGGGAGGTGGAGAGGAAAGGGGAACCTATTCCTCCCTCCTCTTATCCCCTTCCAGAAAAAAAACTTCCAAGACCTGGGTCTTCTATATATTGCACAGGTGCTTGGATTTACAGAGTATTTATTTAGAATCATAGAATAGTTAGGGTTGGAAAGGACCTTAAGATCATCTAGTTCCAACCCATGTGTGAGCCCACCCAACAGCACTGGTCCTGCCTTCTGCAGTGACCTCCAACAAATCAGTGTTCTGATTTGAACAAAACCAGAGTGAGCTCAAAGGTGATCAATGTGTTGTTAAATAAACTGGTATTTGTGATGTGTATCACCTTAGAGGAGTCATCTCTGGGCCAGGGCAGTTGCCTTTGGCCTCCAGCCCATGGCATTTACACAGGGTTCCTAAGGGTTGTGTTGGACCAGGGGTTCTTGTAATGGTTACACAGGGGAGGAATAGCTGTGGCATAGAAAGTGTTGCTGTATCTCAACTTGTGCTCAGAAAGCTTTCCCTGATTATTTTTCCTACTGTGGCACCAGGGCTCTGGTGTTTTCACCTGGATAATGATGCCCTCTTGCCTTTCAGGGGCTGCTGGCTTGTAATCAGAGCCATTAAGAAGCTGCCCTATTTCATTTAGGAGGTTACTGCAGCCCATCTTCCCAGGACTCGTGAATACCAGGGGTTTGTCTAACCTGCAGGTTTTGGCTTTCAAACTGAACCAGTGCAATAGCTTTGATGCAAGTCTGAAGAGCATAAAGAAGAGCATAAAGCTGTAAGACTGCCTGTTTCAGGAGTATTTTTCTTACATCCTTGTTAAAACTCGGCAGTGGTACTACCTTCCTATTGTTTCTTCCACTGCTCACAGCTACGTTTTGAGTTTCAGAAGACTAAACACTTCAAATCACACAAAGTGTTGGTTGCCTCCAGGCTCCCTCTGGGTGGATACAGCTTGTTTGTTGCTCAGAGTAAAATATATGCCTAAAATCCTTATAATTCAGAATGCATTGGCTTGTAGAGGAGTGCTGCAATAACTGCTGACCTGAAGTCTTGTGTGGCTGTATTTGTACCTCTTAAGAACTTGTTATGTCATGTTCATATGGTGTTTTCACACAGGGTAGAGCCTGGGTTATCTACAAGCTGTCTGTGAGGTTGTAGGACCTGATGGGAGATGAGGTAGTTGGCACCAGGGTCTGGAGGAGATCTGCATTGATCTGCCCATTGCTCAGTGCCCTGTTGAGGTCTGGGGGTATCCTGATCTCCTGAGAGCCGGATGTGAGTCCCCAGATCGGCCAAGCCTTGTCAATGGGCTTTGAGCAGGCTTGTCACCATGTCAGGGCCACCCCTCTGCCAAGCAAGGGAGGGGCTCCATCTCTAAGCATCAGCACTGAGCATAGAAAGTGCCTCTGAGATTCCTCACTTACACTTTCCAGAGAGCATCAAAGCCTCTAAGGACCTCCAAAGACTCTGAAGAGGTAAAAGCCTCTTGGAAATATAAATAAATGCAATAAAGGTATGAAATAGGAATGATGGCCTCAAAAGCAATGCCACCCAAGACTGCTGTCTTCTGGACAACACAGGATCTAGGATTGTTCCCTTTGGGATTTCCACTCCCCTGATAGCTGGGAGCTATTAGGAGCAATAACCTCCTGCCTCATATATACAAGGGTTTATAATTCAGAAAAGAGCTCCTTAAAACTTTCTATACATCTACAAGGAATAGAACCATAGTGCTACAACCGTTCTCACGCTGAAGGCAATGCTGACCTCTCCCAGCCCCTATAAAGCCAACCAGCTGTACCTCTTAGAACACATCAGTCAACTATATTGCCATGTCTTGAATTTTTAATGATTTTTTCCAACTAAACAGAGTACATGTATCAAAATATTTGTTTTAAAAGGATGTTACAATGCAGGTTTTTTCCATTTTCTATTGACTGGGGAACATCTGAAGTAAATATTTGAGATAAACCATTTTTATTAATAACAGATCTTGGAATACCCTTTTTGCCAGTAATATTAAACATGCAGGTATTTTTCCTGCTGGCCCTGTATTTGCTTTTTTTTATTACTATTTTTTTTTCAGTTTAGACCTCATTTTCATGCTTTTCACCTACAGTTAGAACAAGTGCCGAAATATATTTGTAACTTTAAAATAGGGCTCATCTTTTTTATGTGCAAATATTTTAAATATATTCAGACAAAACCATCAAGTAAGTGCTTCTGTATTAAATTTTATTAAGTTCTTTTGAAAAGAATACTTTGTTTTGAATACTGGGTCCTGCTGACCTGCTGACTGTCTCACTGTAATGAAAGTGTTGCTTGTGTCTTTGGTATGTGGTATACCTTGTTATGTTTAAAATACAGAGACTTTGGCTTAGGGATACTTTCTTTCCATATTTTACCAATTATGATGACATTAAAGATAACGAATGTACTGACTCATTTACCAGGTGCTTTGAGATCTTGGAGCCTGGTTTTGTTATTTACTGCTGCTCCAAGAGGCAGGGTTGTGACCCTTGAAGTTTGAAGAAACACATGTATCACAATGACCTGAATCTCAGTTTAAGCATCATGTTAGAAAAATGCAAGTTTTACTTGGCTGATTTTTTTTGTAAAAGAGAAGAAGTATTTAAAAACCAGTCTATTAACTGTGATTTTGTGATGTTCTCTGGTCCTCTTTTACCCTGTGGTGCTTTCCCCAGCCCTGATGGATGGGATAAGCAGTGAGGCTGGGTGAGCATCCCCGTGCCTTTGAGCCTGGAGCCGGCTGGATGAGGCCCATCAAGATCTTGCTCAGGAAAAGAGCATATCCCACTCTGCACGATGAGCTAGTGTAGAAGCAGGGTTTTTTTCAGTGTAACAAGAACAATGAAAATAAACCAGATCTTTATAAAAATCCCAGCTACATCTAAAACAGAACTTCCTCATGGCTCAGGGAAAAGTGCTGTGTGTGAATGGGTTGCCCAGGAAAGCCAAGCTGAGCTGTAACACTACTCCTGTAGCACTACTACTGTCATGTAGATGAAATTCTTGTTTTGACATTGCAGTGAACTTGGTAAAATGTAAAATGTTTTTGGCTAGAAAAGCCTGACCCAGACACTAGCAATGATCCATTATTAACACCAATAGTCCTGATACATGAAAGTTAGGATCAACCATTTCAATATGCAAGGATTTGGTTAACAGGATTATATCCATCCCTGAGGCCGGCTGAGGTCTGAGTCCCCTTGCTTGAGCCAGGTGAAGAAGCCAGGTCCCACTGTCACAGCTAATGACACCATGCTGGATGTCATTTGAAGAGGGATTATTAGTTTGGTGCTGGGGGGACACTGTGCTGGTGCATGTGGGGAGCTCATCCAAGCACCAAGGCCAGAGCTGTGCCACCACTGTGCAGCCTTTGGATGCTCCTGTTGGGCATCATGTCTCTCATGGAGATGTGGGATTTCCACTTTGGTGAGTCTGTCTGACTCCTGACAGGAAAGTAAGTGGCAGCAGCTCCACTGTCATGTGGTGTGACAGTGAGCTTGTTGCATTCATAGAATCATAGAGCCATAGAATAGTTAGGCTTGGAAAGGACCTTAAGATCATCCAGTTCCAATCCCCCTGCCATAAGCAGGGACA
>JBAFWW010052575.1:0-33193 GCA_036873685.1 Agapornis canus
CCATCCCTGGTGGTATTCAAGGCCAGGTTGGATGAAGCCTTGGGTGGCATGGTTTTGTGGGAGGTGTCCCTGCTTATGGCAGGGGGATTGGAACTAGATGATCTTAGTGTCCTTTCCAACCCAAACTATTCTATGATTCTATGATTAAAAGCTGTTGAGTTAATTCTTTAAGATGCTTCTGAGCAGTCAGTGTGATTCAACTATATGTAGAGCTGGTATGAAGCACTGGTTTGTTTTGACCGTAAGTGGGGATGAAGGTGCTGGACATGCATTTCTCTGTCTTTGTGTCAGCCCTTACCTTGGCAGGTTGACAGGTTTTTGTTTTGACTGCATGTGGGGTTTGCCAGCTTTGGCCAATCTTTTGACTCTCTGCCAGGCTCCTATGCAGCCATATCAATATGAATTTGAATAAACTTTAAAGAGATTACTGGAGGAACAGGCCCATAGGGCTGTGTAGGTCTCTAGTAGAGCAGGGTACCATATGGCACAGAAATCTAGGAACGAGTGCCATGATCTCAATAGTGTTTTCAGATGCTGTTAGTATGAAGCAGCCTTCATATAATGCAGTGTAATACACCTTCCCTGTTCAGTCCCAGGCTGAAGGACTGTAGCTGCTCAAAAATAAGTTGTAACAAATGTGTTTACAGATAAACCGAAGTACCTTATTTATTCTACCAGCTATCTGTGATATATTTCCTTAAGCTTTGTCACCTCTCAATTCTTTATCATAAGGACTAAAGTCAATCTGAAAAAGGTGTGTTCTGAATATTCTTTGATTTGTTCTCAAACCATTTCCAGTAAATTAATTTGTTTTCTTTTTGTCTGAGTTTCCTACTCTGAAATTAAGCTCTGCTGTGACCTTTAGAAGAAACAGAATACCAGACTAATTACAGAAAGGAACAGAGTATCTCTAAGATAAAGTAACAATTTATAGCTTTGTATGCGTACTGTTATGTAAAATCATGAACTGTGTCTGTAGGGTTAAATGCAGAATATTCTATTAAGTGAAGAACTGTCAAGGAGAATTTTTTTCTCCCACTGCAATAAGCACTGAGGGACTGCATAAGTACTTTCTCCCCTTCTTCCTCTCCTTTGTGTTGTCATTTTCTATTGTTTTCATGATGGCAGAAAGAGTAGATTTTAAAGTACCCCCTGCAATTGTTTTCTGGAGTATTTGCTACATTTAGACTTGGCCATACTGGAACATTAATTTTGTGACTTACAACAACCCTTTGCCATAAAAAGGAAAGTGAAACAGTTGACCCATCACTATCCCACTATTACTAGTTCCTTAAGAGGAGAGTTCCCTCAGCTTCAGTAGGAAGCTGGTGTGTAGCAGTATCACCTGGAGAGTGCAGGGGACATTCTGCCTTGGAGTTTCAAGCAGAGTTTTTCTTGGGTGAGTAGGAGATGCATGCTTATTACTGACTCTTCAGAGAAAGTGACTGATCTATTCTGCTGTTTGCACACATGGGAGAGATTGAGCTCTGTTTTACTTCCTGCCATCTCTTAGATGCTGCGTTGAACATGGCAGAGCAGAAGCAGTGGGAGTGTACACATACCCTTGAATTTGGACACTTCTGCTGAGCTCTCTGGACCTAATGCTGAAGGAATGCTATTAGCACTTTTCCTACCAATGCACACATTGTCTTGCTTTGTAACCTGGCACTTGACAGTTTCAGTGATCAGCCTGGGTGAATAACATTAGGACTGTACGCTTAAGATTGACACAGTGCACCTTCGTATTAATTAGGCTGTCTGCCCCTCCTATCTTTGGTGCTGCATTCAAAGGGGTGTAGTAATAATCCTCAACACATTCCTGTCTGCCTTTAGAAACTTGTGTCTAGGACTTCTTATTTGAAAATTCTTCTTGTGCACATTTTCTCTTCTCTATGTGCTAATTATTCTGTGTTTCAAATCAAATCTCACGCTTGCTAATGGTAGCCACCATTTTCCAGGTTTTAAAACACCTTGACAGTCTTTCTATTGTTTACATTACATTACATTGTCCAAGTGCCTAGTGACATTGAGGCAAAAGCAACTCCAAATCTCTCTTCTCTGCACATGTTATAATGTGAGTGTGTAGTTCCAGGCAGCTTTTCAGTAAAATTGAGTATGACCACCTTTGTATTTATTTATTTTTTTAATGAGCCATTTCAGGCAGTGAGATGGATTGTTAGCATTTGTCATCCAGACATTAGCAAAGCCATACAATTAAAATATATGTACTTTGCTCTTCTTTCCCTTCCCCCCCCACCCCCTGCCCAAGCAGGCCTTGAAATTTAGGAAGCATTTGGCTTACATGTTTCTACAGAACAGCGCATATTGAAATTTGTTTTCCTTTCATCTCTTTCCCAATAAAAGCAGCCGCTCGGCTTATCCCTTTAGCTTCCTCAGAACTTCCTTTCAGAATTCCCGATCTATTACAGCACATTCACATACCAGAAACAAGATGCCTTTTCATGCTGTCAACCTTTTTCATCTGAAATGTAAATTAATTCTTGCTGGTACGCTTTGACAGAGATCAAAGTAGGGGTATTAACCTTATTGGGCCTTCTCTTCATCAGAATCAGTTCCAAAGACTGCAAGGGTAGTGTTAGGAGGCCAGTCTTCACTGTTATCTATGGCCCTCCTCCAGGCAGTCCTCTGTCTACAAGTCAGCATTTCAAAGGCGCTGATTTCTTTTGTAAATGACCTTATCATTACTTTAAACTGTGTGAAAAATGATTTGCCTGAATAATTCTTGCAGGATTATCCTGCTCATTTTAATTGTGGGGGGACTTCATTCAGATTCCAGGATATTGTTTAAGTGGTTTTGACAGCAAGTGATCATAGCCTGATATAAAGGAGGAACAGAGCTCCTGATTGGAAACCTCTTGACTTGTTCAGATTGTTCATTTCTTGCAAGTCAGTCTTTGAGGTAGACTGCATTTGCATTTTAAAAATAAACAGATGCCTTTCAAATACATGAGCTGGTGGTCTGGAGATCTCTGTGGGCCCAGCAGTTCACTACCCATTGAAGAAATGTTGGAAGAAAAAACAAACTTATGAAAAAAACAACCCTCACAATATACATGAGGATACAATTCCTGAGTGTATTATATTACATGAAAAAAAGTCATTATTTCAGGTGGGGGAAAACACCCTTGCTAGCAAACAAAATATTTGTGCATTTAAAATAGGTGGGGAAGAAAAAGCTACCCTACTTCATCCTACCTATCTGCATCACAGGTCCTCAGAATACATAGATGTTATTAGGCTCTATATGGCAAAAACGGTAGACAGGGTACACAAGGTCTTTCCTGCTTCTTCCAGTCACATTTTCCCAATCTGTGAAGGTCAGAAAACTCTGGTTTTTAACTTGGAGGTGAGTTGTAAAGAATAATTTTGTGTGAAGTGTTTGAGTTAACAATACTTAGCACTTCTGAGTATTGCTTTATAATTGGGATTTCTATTGTTTGGATTTTAGTCTACATAAAGGAAAATATTTTGTTAAAATATTTTTTTTTTTTAAATTATGTTGCCACACACACAGCTGGTTTAGATCAGTGTATATCCACTGAATCATCTGACTGCAGTGTTGCTGCACTGATTTACCTGGCATGCAAGACTCATTTGTTACTTCTTTGGATTAGAATAATGCATTAATTAGAATTTAAAACAACAGATAATACAATTATGAAAGTATGTTTTCCAGTTCTGATAACATGTAGTGTGACTGTCGTCCCAAAAGACTTACAGGAGGATTTTAATCTGGTTATTTCGTTTGTGAACTGATGTTGCCAAAATGCCAAATGAGTGGTGCATGCAATTCACTTAGATCCAAGGTGACATCACTGAATTCATTTTAATTAGGCCCACTTTAGCCATCTGGAATATACTGTGCAGCTCTGGTCAAGACTGAGTTTAACTATGCTTCCAGAGGTGAAAGGCAAATGACTAATCCACCGAGCCACCATCTCCTCCTCCAACACGTGCTCACACACTCACCATATGTCACATTGTATTGGAAAATTCTTTATCAAGAACTCAAGATTTGGGCTTTATATATATGTGTATATATATATATATATATATATAAAGGTGATGGATGTTCAGAAGGAAACCAGATGAAGGAAATCCTTTGTGAATTGCTTGCTTTTTGTAACTTCTGCCCATACAGGTTTGCTCACTATTTACGTTTCTCTAAAATGTGCTTCTGGCAAAATTTAGTCCATTATAATAATAATAAAAACAGGGGGCAAGAGAACAGCTGTAATTCACTATTTTACATTTACCATAAATGTCAGCTTTTAATAAAAATGTTACTTCAGGATTTTTAACAACAAAGGTTTAACACTGGCTTCAGTAGAAGGCAAGGAAATATTTAATGAAAACCCTGTATTTATATATTTATATAATTGTGTATGTGTGTTTACATGTATTGAGCTAATAGTGTTACATAGATCTAAGAATTACATGAGTAAAATGTTCCAAAAACCTCTAAGCACCTTATAAACATATCTAAAAATATTTTTATTTTCCTGAAAATAACAACCATTAAGTCACAGATCCAGTTTTACCCTTTTTATATCACTAATTTTCTTCCTTTTAATTACATTGTCAGTGTTAGAACCATTGAAGAGATGTATGTGTTTCTCTTAATGACAGCTGAACTAACTAATTCTAGTATCTTGATTTCACATTCAGGGTAAACCAGGCTGGTTTGTACAGGCTGCACAGCTCTGGTTAACTTTACTCTTCCGTCTCTTTGTGTTCTGTGCTAGCAGAGGGCATCCAGTAATTCTTTACTATTAGTGTTTATCTCCAGTAATCATTAAAAGCCTGCTTCTCATGTGCAGGGAACATGTTAGGAAAAGTAGGAAGGCCTTACGGTTTTGAAGTATGAGGTCCTATATTTTGTCCCTATCTCTGAGCTAAGCTCTGTCAGTGTAAGTACATCTGCATTTCCTTTGGTTCTTACCAGTTTTTATGCCCTTGATAAGATCAGGATGGGACAACAACGTACATTGTCCAACAACATGTTGGAAAATCTATTCCTTTCCCTTGCTAATGTTGACAGAGAGTTTGTTTCACAGTCATCTTTGCTTTTTTTTTTTTTCTTTGACCAAGTCTCACAATCAGAGACTGTAATGCATGGTAATTTAAAACCCTGTATTCAAGTGGCAACGGGCATCAGTGACACCAGTCCTGATGGCAGCCTTGGTGAGTCTTCCTAATAGTCACTGCTTGTTACTAATAGTTGCTGATTGTACATGAGAACTCATGACTTGCTTTCTCATAATGCTTCTGCCACAGAACTTAAAAGTTATTTTCCGCTGTTAAACAGGAATCACCCAGTATCCATCAAGACAGACATGAAAGAGGGGAAGTATTCATGGGACCCAGCAAAGGATGTCACTGTCTGTCCCTTTTACTGTTCATTGGAATTAACTTGGCATGCAGTGAAGAATCAGATTTATAGGCTCCAAATCCTCTCAGATGTTGTTAGTTAAGCTGCTGAATGCTCTTTTAGCTGGGCAAATTAAGAAAGTGATATGCTGTTCATAGCAAATCAACCTCTGATTACTAACTACCATGATATCTTGCAATGTGAGCATCAGCTTTCCAAGTTGTTGTTATATGCTATTTTACTTGATACTATAGATTAAAAATTGTCTGCCCAGAAAATACCTGGTTAACATGATTTTTTACAACTGAGAATGAATCCTTCTGCTGTTTAAAAAACTACTTCGTCTCCTTTCTTTATATTTCTGGTATAGACCTGTGATTATTTAGCTTTGATCTTTCCACATTGTGCTTCACAATTTGCTCTGTAACTATATATTTCCTATGGGAATCAGAGGGAAAACGCCTGAACTTTCTTTGTTTGGAATTCTGCAACATTGTGTGTAATGTATATACCTTGGTATTTAGACCTTAAATAAGTTTTTCTAACTGCAAGACACCAAATTTCAGACTCCTTGAGGTAAAAATATTCTTGGTTTGCAAGGTGCTGGAGCTGGTGGCAAACTTACTTGGTGTGAGAACTTACCAGTACAAGAAGTAAAAATGTATATGTGGCATATTAACATTTACCACCAATTTACTAATAGGAGTGCTAAAATTAAATTCAGTTCCTATGTTCCTTTGCAGATCCTATCATCTTTGGCTATGTAAAGATTAGGGTTAAAGATACTGTTGCTGGAAAGTTTGGAATATAGACTGCATAAAGTGAAAATGAGGTGACAGCTGGTAATCATTCTTCTTCAATGATGCAGTGATTGTTCATGGAGCAGTAGCAACATGAGTCTGCTAATTTCACACTCTTTGAGCCAAGTGCTTAGTGTCAAAACCACCACCAGTCAGTAATGCAAATTGCTGTGATGGAGCAGCTTCTCAGCCTCTCAGACTCCCCCAGTAGAATTCTTTGCATATGTATTGCTTTTGAAACGTTATAGATCCAGTTAATAAATGTTGAAAAGATGCAGCCCTACTAATGCTCAATGAAGCTTTTGAGAGACAAGTTTGTTTACTCTGCTGCTTCAGTTATCCCATGAGTCAAAGGGAAAGTAGGAAAAATACAGCCATTTACCTGTCAAATTCAAGGTATTCTGGAAGAATGTTAGAAACCAGCTTGCAGAAAGGTTAAGTTAAAGAGGAGTTGGTTTTGAAAATATATATGAAAACAAAAGACAAGGTAAAAACTGTGTTTATTAAATCAGATATAGCAGGTTTTGTGTGGTGAATGAGGGAAAGACCAAAATGGTTATACTGACATTAGTAAGAGTCTCTGGGAAATAGAATTAAAAAAAATAAATTCACAGTAGATATCAGGGTTGATTTTAAAGACACACACACACACACACACACACACACACGTAATGAACTACTTAAAAGTTGAGAAATTGCTGAAGATAAAACTGAAGTTTATTTTATTAGTTCATTTGATTCAGTGCTTCTTTATAGTAGACCATCAACTGACTGATACTCAGCATGTTTCAGCAGCAGAGAGGTGGCTGCTGGCCAGCTGTCTCTGCTGCCAGTGTTGGAGTAGGATCCTTGTCTGGTCAGTAGGGGATAGCTATGAATTGGAAGCCTGATCACATAGGCCAGGTGAATGCTTGCCTCATCTCCACCAGATAGGCAGACTTTTGTCAGATTATTAGGGGCAGTAAGTTCCTCAGCCTCATGATACCTGAGCTTTATATTCAGCACACCACCTCAGCAAGCCCAACTTCTGTTGTGCCTTCTGTAAAGTGAATGGTTGTTTATTTCAGTAACCTCTCACTAAAGGTAATTTTTGTTGCTTCTTACCCTGGAAACTTCTGTAGCACTAAAATGTGTGGATTGTTATGGTGCACTGAAAACTGCAGCTTGAACTAGTCAGTTTTCATTTTCTTATATTGAACAAGTAAGTGCAACACCACATATTTTGAGGAGGTAGGTGGCTGAAATGATGACCATTAACTCTATACGAGAAATAAGTAGAAAAGAAGGGATTAGTCTCAGCACTTTCCTAAGTGAAAGAGCAGGTGCAATCAGGGTAGCTTTATTTTGTTTCCTCCACTATCTTTTCATTACACACACACACAAAACCAACCCAAACATGAATGAATAAAAGTAGTTAAACGGAAGAGAAATTATGTCAATCAATTATCTCATAATCTGGCAATAATTGAGGGACTGCAAATTCTACAGGGTCTTTATTCTCTGTTGTGTAGGTAATGCATATTCTTAGTGTTTTGATGAAATCAGAGATGTTAATACAGGGAAAACTTGTTAATCTTCTGATCAGCTTCTCAGTTTTCAATCTTTCTATCTTTCTATCTTAACATATATTTATTCTACCTCACGATTTCCCATTGTAATCTACAATGTTGTCTTGACCCTGATCCTTCATGAAGTTGTCCTAAACCACATTTCTGTGCCTATTCTGTATTCCACTGTAATATTTAACCCTGGACAATGTTGATGAGAGGGATGTTCTCCTTCTCCTTTGTGTATTAGTCCCCAGACTGACTCCACTTCTGTGTGTGTTTAGTGTGCTTAAAAGCTTTTTCTGGATAGGATTTTTTGTCTTCAAAATGATATTTCCTGATCTTAGCTCCAATTTTCTTTTACATACTGTGTCACTGTTTAAATTGCAGTCTTGCTAGACTAATAAACAGCTCCAGCTCCTTTCCCTCACTACCCTCAGCCTTCTTAATCAGCAACTGCTTGTTGTACACTTCAGCTACGGCATTGATACTCTACTTACTGTCTTCATTATTCAGTGCTCTCTCGCCTTTTATCAAGGTATTTCTACTTTAAAATAATGCTTGAAATAATACATACAAGAAATAAAATCTGTGGGTTTAAGTGTAGATTGCTATACTTCTTAGCCGTTTGTCCTAAGTGCAGTAGTATTGCTGTCTGTGGTTTGTGCTGGAGCTTTATCTCTAACTGCTCACGGGTGTCAAGAATTCAGGTAAATTTGTGTTGGATAAAATTGCAGAAGTGATTTAGTTACTTAGACACCCATATCCAGAGACAGTGCATAGAATAAAGGATGTAGGTATCTTCAAAATGTTATTCATGGCTGTTTTCTTTGCCATTTTATTTTTTAAGTTTTAATTGAATGTGTCTGTTTCTATCCTTATCCCCCACACTAAAAGCAGGTAAGACTTCTGAATCTGTAAAATTCTGATATGCTAAAAGCATGGGAGCTGTGATTAAAGAAGGTGTTTGGGGAATGATTTTCTACCATGTATTTTAATACATTCTAAGTTAGAGTCATGTTTAAATTTGACATGTGCTCATTTCAAGGCCTGTCTTTCTTGCTAGGTCTAATATAATTTTCAGCTGTTGTTAACTTTGCAAACATTGGAGCCACCCCTGTGAGGTGCTGACTGTTCTTTAACTGAACTGCTGGTTCAGTTAAAGTTGAGGACATTCAGCTCTGCCCTGCAAAGCCAGGTGCTGCTCTGTGTTTTCAGCTCTGCAGCATTTTTCTCTGATTTGTAACTGTGTTTTTTAGCTTTCAGGGGGTACATTGCTCGTAAAAACTACACAAGATTGAAAAACAGCCCTGGCTGCATGGCAGATCCTCAGCTTAAGGGCAGCTGTTCTACTTCTGAATTTGGCTGTGAAGAGCAATGGTGAGTTGAATACTTCGCTGTCTATTGCCTAACAAAAGTAATTTTCCAAACAGTGAGATCTGAAAGGAGCAGGCATGTCATCCTGATTCAGCTAGTAATTAGGGAATCTGCCATTTTCTGAGGATGAGCACCTGTAGGTTAGCCACTCATCTCAGTGTTCTCCCAGTTAACAGTCAGATTTACTTGCAGTGCTGTTTGTCCTGGGTTGCTGTCCTGTTTCTGTGCACTTTTCAGGAGTACCCAGAATGCCATAGACTGTGGTATAAGGTAGCAAAAAGAACTATAAAAAGCAAATGGACAAGTCTGACAGAAAGCCTGGTAATATTGTAAATTGTAATAGTGATGCCCTCCTCTTAATAGAGGAAGGTTATTTTAACCTTCCTTACCAATGGAGTCACCCCAGACCAATGTCCCCCCTGATGCTTTGTTGGGTATGAGAGGCAAGAGGGATCTGTTACATCTTTAACTGTTGTCCCTGCAGCAGTGTTCAAGGAGAGGTGGCTGCATTTGCTGGATTAGTCCCTTTGATTAGCAAGTTTTAGTGACTAATTGTTATGAGATCTCTCATGCTATGGCATGGACAGAAGGACATCTCAGTGCTATTGCAGTCTTTATTTCTGTTATATGCTTCCTACATAGCATATAAATGCAGTTCTGTTACACTTCTGAAGAATTCTCTGAAGAAATCAATTACTTTTTTGACTATAACTAGATAACTATTGAACTTTTCAAAAATGGTATTTCTTTCTGTGTATGCTCATAACATTGAGTTACATTAACTTCCATGCTAATTTTGATTGATTTATATTGAACAATGTCTGCTACCTGTTCTGGTGCATTATTATAGGATATTATTATTATACACATATTATTCAGGTGAAATCACCTGCATTCTTCTAGGTTAATAGTGATCCAGAATCTTTTCCTTGCAGTATTCTGTTTTCAGCAATAAAAAGGTTCAAGTAATTATTTTCAGGGAAAGAATAAGCCCACTGCAGTTTGCCATTTTTGGGTTACCTTACTGCTCACTGGGGCAATGAGTTTCCTAATTTATTATTCCCTTCATATGCATGCAGCTCCTTCTGTCTCTTAAGTAGTTTAGGGGTTATGTATCTTGTGATCTCTTTAGAACTATTGATGATGGCATTGTCATTTGTTCTCCAGTGTGCAATGATGGTTAAAAGCAAGAGCTAATAAGCTGTTATCAGTTTTATTTGGCATCCTAAATTATAATTATTTACAATATAAATAGGCTTTTTTTCTTCTTCTTTTTAGTGTCACCTGGACTTGTTTGGAGGCACACAGCCTCTTTAAACTTTTTCCTCCATCTGTTTTATATGTATTTAGACAAAAATAATTTGCTCCTCTTTTTGCATTAGGCTGTTTCTGGAATTCCTCGTTGCTCTCCAAGCAAATGTATTTTTTTGGCTTAGGTACAGCTTGCTTAATTGCACATCTCTTGAGGCTCACAAAGATTTTATAGTTCAGTAACTGTTAAGGTGAATTTGGGCTCTACAAAGCACAAATATACAGACCTATAAAGACATTAAGTCACCAAACTCACTGAAATCAATGTCTGAATGCTTTTAGGTATCTGGCCTGAAGACGCCCATGTAAAATATATTGGCCATTCAGGTCTTGTGCCAGTCCTGATTCTATGTGCAATCAGACAGATAAATAAATTAATTCCTTCTTTTGCCTGGAGTTGCTGAGCTGCCATTACTGCTGGCAGTTCTCAAGTTTAACCCCCCTTCCCCACCCCCACCCCCAAAAAAAACCCCAAATATTGCAGCTTGCTTATGCTGATAAATTTCTCAGCAATGGCCTCAGGTTCCAGTGATTTCAGTGAAACTTGAAAATGTCCAACATTTCACAGGTGATATTCATAATCTAAGGACTAAATCTGATAATTTACTCCCCATGAATCAAGCCTCACTTTCACATGTAGCTGTTACTGGGCAGTTGTGTATCAAGCATTTGTCTGTTCAGTCATACAGGAAACTTGTAGGAAATAGGAAGGCTGCTGAATAACAGTGCAGATGTTTAGCACAGTAGCTGGTAATCTGTCCCTAGAGAAGACAGCCTCACTGTGGCTTTACGTACTGTGGGTCTAAGGTATAAAATAATAAAATATTCCTTTATCTTAATTGCGTTTCATTTCTTTTAATTTAATTTCTTTTCTTTCTCCCTCTCCACCTCCTAACTGGTAGTTTTGGAAAAATAAAATTAAGCTGAAGGGTATTCAGGATCAGAAGGCAAAATCATTTACGGTTCTGTTCTTTGGTATGCACAGGAATATAACTATACAGTGGAATGTATGACAACCTGCTGCTTTTTCGAAGATCCTTAAAAAAAAGAAGTTACATTATTGTAATATGTATAGGACTCAGTTTTACTAAGTAATACATTTCAAAGTGTTCAGAAGAAATGGGTGCTTTTTAAAAGCAATTGAATTCCTTCAAGGAAATTGGATCTTTGCGACTAGTGCACGCTCTTCAGTCACTGAATGCAGGATGTAAGCAAACTCCAACTAATACATGACATAGGATGTTAATTAAATGCACACATCAGTTCATTTAACATTGTGTGTTAAATGTTTCCTGCATTTACATGCTTAACTTGAAAACCAGTATTAACTGTGTTCAAATACAAAAATACAAATACAAGTAATTAAAGACTCATGAAGAATTGGCAAATAGGAATAGAAATAGGTACAGGAAAATAATGTAAATGTTAGCAGGGAAGTGGCTTTGTGTCATTGAAGATACGTTTTTCCATTCAGTTCCACTGAGCTATGAAGTTGCCCATGACTCCTTCTACCAAAAAAAGGTCATGGAATTAATTGTCCACCTGGGAGACTGACATTCTGAATTCTGACAGTCTGAATTCAAACCCCTGAAATGCAGTCTGTGTACGTGACATTTGCCAAGCCTTTTCTTGACATCATCAACCACTGAGAGAAGCCTGCAGGCCTGCATGGTACGAAGTAACTGAATTACAAGTAAGCCGTTTCCCAAGGTAGCTTATTGAAAAATCTAAGCTTATTGAAAAATCTAAAAGGGCAGAGTTATTTAAAGAGCTAAACACAGTCAAGACTAAATTCAAATGAGGAAACTGAAAACCTTTCAGAGCCCTTTTTACAGCCTTTCTGAAGAACAGATCTGGCCTTCTGCAGAGAACTGAATAGACATCAGAGAAGGGAGGAGTATGACAGGATCTTCTCTCTCATGAGACCAGAGTGGACACTTACCTCGCCTCATGTCTGCTTCCATTTTACAATTGGTCGTTGCATGAAATCAAAGTTGCTGCATTTTTCAATGTCATAGCTATAATTTCAAGTTATTATTAGAGATCTCTTGAGCTAATTAGGAATAATCTGTAGAGAAAGGAGAAATAATTTTCTAAAACATCCTGTGATTTTTAACTTGTTAGACTGACAAATCTCTAGTGAACATATTGTTCATAAATGTTCTTATTCTTATCAGGATAACCTACAGTTTAGTGACTAAGGACCTTAATCCATGCTACGTTGTTCTTGTTCAGAGCTCTTACCCTCAAGTATCCTTAAATCCCTTTAGAACCTCATCAAAGCATCTGTAACCTACATATTCCACCATCTTCTTATCCATTTCCCACCCAAATGAAAACTGTGTTAAATAATACTGATCTGATACTTACCTAGGAAAATGCTTCTGTATTGTTCTTTTTTTTTTCCCCTAGCTCACTGAAATGTAGTTCACTAATGCTGAACATCACAATATAAGTTAGCTATATGTACATGATCAGTGGCCTTATACTATGTAGTACAGCAGAAACAATGCTTTTTACATAGTGACTTTGTTACACATTAGATATGTCTGTAACTATAACTGGGTATCAGTGAGTATCCCTTGCTCCTTTGTGTCCTTATGGGGCATTGTGTCTTAAGGATGCATGTTCAAACATGAACAGCAGTTTATACTTCTGGGTTGAATTCATTGTGATTTTTCTCCTACCATCTTTCACTTTTTAGCTACTTGGTGTCATGTTCACACTTTGGTCAGTGTAGGTTCTCTGAAACTACTCATTTTAGTAAAGCTCTTGACATTCACATGAGACTTAGGTAATAAGTAGATAATAAAGCCTGAACAAAACTACACAGGTATGCCAACTCACATGTTTGGAAAGTCATCAACAATGAATAAATGTCAGTATTGCTGTGTTCTACAAGAAATACACATCTGAAAGCCAAGTTCCAAAAATGAGCCTGTTTCTACTCATTAATGGCTTGACTGAAATCTGATCACTAAATTTGTATCAGTACTAAGTGAGCAATGGTTGCAAAGGTTTGAGAGGGCAGGATTAGCATTAAAAACAGAGGTACATAGAATGAAAATGAAATGAATGTCAGTCAGTAATGACACCCTCCTCCAAATTTTACATTGGGTAGTAGCAGTGAGGATACCTACCTCATATAGTGCATCATAACATTTTCACATCACTGTCAAGATCTCAGTTAGTGTAATATAAAATAAGCAAGAAAATAAGCAAGTCCCTCAACAAAAACAAACAAACAAACAAAAAATTACATATCTCTATAAACCACAATAAGGGGAGATCTCTAAGGGAGATGGAAAACTGAGGTACCCCTGGTATCATTTCTCCAATCATGATAGGCTGATATGATGAGGAAAAAACCAAACTGTTCTCCATTGAGAATCAGGCAAGAAATAACTGGGTTGCATTGCAGCACAGGATAATTAGGTTAGACATCAAGAAAAGCTCACTGATGGTAAGTTGAGTTAAGCCCTGTGTAGGTTACCTTGGTGTCACGGTTTAATGCCAGCCTGCAACTGAGTACCATGCAGCTGCTTGCTCACTCCGAAGTTTTGACATCTCCATCACTGTAGGTTTTAAAAATCAGCTTAGGCAAATCTATGGCAACCCCCCAAAAAAATGCAGACTGGTAGGAGTAACTGATTTTTATCTGAAATGGAGATGGCTTAGGTGATTTGCTAAGGTTCTGTTTATGATTTATAAATATAGAGTCACTTCTCAAAATGTAACATCTCCCAGCCAATGGATTTGGCATTGGAAGTCACCCATTTTTATAAAATCTTAGTGCTGGCAGCCATTGCTGCATGAAGAGTAGGGAGTAAGTATAAAAACTGTCCCAGAGGAGTACTCCTTGTGTCAGCTGTATTCACACAGCATTGTCTCTGTACCTGAAAAAAAAAAAAAAACCAAAACAAAAAACCAAACAATGATCATGTATAAAAGTTTTGCAATGAGGCCCATTGAAGCAGCATGCAATGTGGATTCACCTGCATGGGCACTGGTGGGTTAGGATGTAAATATAATATGCTGTATATCACTGAGAGTAGAGATTAAACATGGTTTCAGTTCACACAAGCACAGACTCACTCAGAAACTGTGTGAATTAAACTTTTTGTCTAAAAACTCTTCTGTTATCTGCTCTGCTTTGACTCTATCTGCAGCTTGCCCCTCACTAAAGTGATGTTCACTCCATCAGTCAATAACAAAATTTTAATTGGATTATTTTGATTAAAACAAAAAGAAAATCATTAAGTTAGTGTGCTTCAATTCTTCATGGATAGCTGCTTGAAAGGACCGCATTTCTACATTTTAGTCATTTGCTTTTTGTCAGAATCTCCAATGAATGGCATCAGGTCCTGGTGATTTACTGCTTACACCTTTCTCACTTTGCTCCATAATTTCTTCCTTAGATAATTTCAGTTTCTGTCCATGGAGACTGAACACTCTGTGTGATTTCTTGTGTAAATCATTTTTTGAATATGGCTTTCTATTTCTTTCCACAGTAAAAGCTGTGAGAAACGACATTCTGCTTTCCTTTAATTGCTTCACTTTTCTATTTGTAATCATAGCTAAAATTAGGTTATTGCTTGTGAAGGAAATAGGTGGGTGGTCTGCAATTCCTGTGGCATACAGTGGAACCCATTGGGCTTGATTCTGCTCTCATGCGAGCTTCTGATTACTTTACAGTACATAAGTTCAAATAATTACTCATGATTCATAAAGATGTAATGGAAATTTGGGCAGTGTTTTCATGTAATCACTTTTTTTATTTCCTCCCCATCCCTTTGGAATTTTTCACCTACCAGTGCTGGAAGAATTAAGGTTTTTTTTGTTCAGGTATACATTATTTTTGCAAAATGACCTGTATTCCTTCTAGTGGAATATCCAGGAGTGTTTCCAAGATTTTTGAAGGCATTTAAATGATGAAAGTCTGAATTCCATAACTTGCACTCATAATGGCCAGGATAACTCTAAAACTAGTTGGTTTTCTCCAGCATAAATTAGTCTGCACTACTAGTTTTATGCTGCTATGGTGTGACTGCTTTCAGTGTTAAGGATAGCGTGGCTATACACTATACAGATGTGTAGACAAACCCTAAGAATCAGTGTTTCTCTTTTGTCAATGTTACTTGCTAATTAAGTGATTTATAAACAGTCTATATGTGCAGACTGAGGTATATTATAGCTCAGTAGCTGAGCACTCAGGAGCAAATTGCTGAACTGCCTGACTGAAGCCAGGCACATGAGCCTGGATGCCTCGCATCTTTCTCAGGTAAGTGTGCTGCCAGGATCTCATCTCTTTGACCCAAACACTGCTTTCATGCAAATGATGAAAATAAGCATACTTTGAAACCATAGGACAAGTAGTTTCTTCAAAGATAGCTAAAAATACCCTGCACCTCAAAATCAGCCTCAAATCAGTTCTCATTTGAGAACATCAACTAACATCACTGATTGGCTCATATGAACTAACTAGTGCTATTGCATTTTTCATATTGCATATTATCCAAATGGTCAGAATAGCTCAGAGAGTGATTTTAAGGGGCTCAGCATCAACAGTTGATGTGTTTTCAGTGTGTTTTCAGAAGTGTTTCCTTCCAGTTTGACATTGTGGTGGGTTGAGCTGGGCTGGTGGCAAGGTGCCCACCAAGCCACTTTGTCACTCCCCCTTCTCAGTAGAACTGGGGAGAAAATTGCAACTAAAAGCTTGTGAGTACAAGCTAGTAACCATAATGTACATAGTTATATCAGCAAGAGTACATTCTGTGGAAGGATGGGGTATTTTGTGCAGAATATAACCCAATTTAGGATTGCTTAAAAGGCAAGTGGCTGAACTTTGCCTCCATGCTTTTGAAACATTTAGGCAGTGTTCTAGCCCTGGCAAAGTTAAAGTGCTTGTAAAACCACACTAAATTCTAGATGTAATTTGTTTTAAGAGAAGATAGAAATTAGTTCAGGCTGCAGATTTAGATTCAAATCCAAGCAACCCCAAAATCTGAATATTTAAATGTAGATGACAATTTTGGCATTGTAGGCCGTTTGCAACATACTGATCCAACAGCAGATTTTGATTTTTATATTCACCACAGCAATATTTGGGGATTAGTCATGATTTTTAGCTCATTCTGAGTTTGTTTTCTGCAGTGTTGAGAGGTGGGGGGATGAATCATTTCAGCAAGTGCTTGAGTAATTTTGGGGAAAAATGGCAAGTTATCTAACTAATCCTACTAAATAAATGGTTATCTAAATAATACATATAAAAGATAAATAATAATAAAGAACATTACAGAAAATATGGTACATGCACAAATGCAGGGTTAAATACAATCACAGATATATTTTATACTTGCCTGTACAAGAACTGTGCCAGTACAAAATGAGAATGGTTTTTTAAAATGGATCGTTCCATTCCTCCAAGGAAAACACTAGTTTAAATTCAAACTACAGTTTAGGCTTAAAGTTTTCCTTCTGTTTCTTAGTGTCAGAGAATAAAGGGGAATTTAAAATTCCCGAACCTGACAGACAAATCCAAACTTCCCACACAAAATTGCGATATTACAGAAAAGTTGAATGTTTACACAATGTTTCATTTTGTTCCCACACCCTGAGGTAGCTTACTGACAACCATGCTACCATCATGTTGTGATTAGTGTGAAACAATTCAAGTGGGTGCTCTTGAGCTGAGGTAACACATTCAGATGCACTTAATCAACCTGAGAGCCAAAACCTATTGCAAATGAGGCTTGAAATACTTCAATAGCCTCTGTGGATGACACAGCATAAATGTGGTATCTAATACATATGCATGGTGGTATACAGTTGGCAAATTTAATACACAATAGTCTAAAATCTTTAAAGTCTTTCAGTGGTGTTATTTTAATCCGAAATATTTTAAAGGTGAGTTTTGAGAGATAAAATGCATTTGTGGCCAGATATACTTTCTGGAGTCTAATATGTTGTTCTGTTGTTACAAGAGTAGTTTATAACTAGCGCTGCTGACTGAAACTTAAGTATTGACAAAGGATGAAATTTGAGGTAACATACATTGTAATTTTTAATCAGTAAAGAAGTTTTTGGGTTTTTTGTTCCCCCCCCTCCCACTGCAGCTGAAAGGGCTGAAATGTATGCAGATGTAGCAACTGTAGAACTGAAAGAGCTACTTAGTACCCTGTAAAGCTTTTTCCTGCCTATGAAAAAAGCCAAGGTATATATGTTGAAACAGAAATCTATGACTCAAACTTAGATATCAGATTATTTCATTTATGAGTAGAAATACCACTGCCATTAATTGTATTTTCAGAAAGGTTGTGAGGGGTTGGAGAGTAATGATATAATGGCGGAGGCGTGTTTGGATAATCTGAAAATCCTGGGTTTAATCCAAGTTTTAGGACCAAGAGTTTATCAAATAAAATCTATGAACCTCAGGGTTTTATCTATCAAATGAAATTGGTAGTATATTTCTTTGCTTTTGCATAGTTAAGGATTTAGAAGCAGGTTCTGTCTGGGTGGACTTTTACTATTGAAGAGATCCATTGACTTCAAAGGCCTGCCAACAAGGATCAGGGCCTACAGAGGGGTTTTATGATACTTTAATTAGCATTAATGAGAGCAAGAATTGGCCTTTAATATTTTTCTGGTGACATAATGTGATGGTAAAATAATAATAGACAGACAAAGAATCTAAGAACTTTTACTCCTTGCTCTGTGCTTAACCCAAATGGCTTTAGGAGAACACAAAGCCATGTGTTTCACTTCTTCCTCATCTGTCAGATTTTGAGTGTCTAAGTTTGAATTCTGTGAAAACAGCTTTTCACAGCCCTGGGGGGAAAAAAAAAATGCTTCATGTAAAATCTTGTCAACTTAATTTTAATACATTACTTCAATTTCATAGAATTCTTATAAACTCATTTTACACATATGCACATATCCACAAATTTTTAATGATGAATTCATTGCTCATAGCCTGTTACTGTGTTTAATAACATGCACTTCCTTACAAGAGGAAATGGGTCTGGTCTGTGTTTTCTCTGAATTGATTGTATGTGCATATTTAGAAACTGGGGGAGGGGAGAAAGGGAAAACCAACAAAAAAAAGGTGTGTGTCAGTAAACTTTTTTTAAGAATGAAGAAACGATGATATTTAAACTGCATATTTTCTTTTGCTTTGCTTTAGGCAGCAAACCAGTAACCAGTCTTCTCCTGTGATACCTGATTTTCCTGACAAACAAACAAAAAAGGTAGCTCTAAGTTTATATTCTAAAATAACATCACATTATAACTTCAAATTCCTGAGTCCACAGTTCTGCAATGTGTTCATGGCTGCTTGGCGTTGCCATCTGAACATGAAACCGTTAGTGATGTTTTGAAGTCTTTGAGACAAAAGCCTGCTTGCTAAGAACTTTAGTTCTGTAGAAAGACAGGGAGGTACAGTGAATAAGAGAATCAAAAGGCTGGAAATTTGCTGCTGAGAATAAATGCTAGCTGCTCCCTGAGGTGATTTGTCTGTGCACTTCACTTTCTACAGATGTTAGAGACTCTTTTTTAGTAAGGACCTGAGGTTCTTTGGTAGCACTTTGATATCCTGCTCGAATTCAATATGTGAAATGGAGGAGTCGCTCTGTGACTTGGAGCACAGCATAGTCTTTGAAGTCTGATCCAATTTTTGCTGCTTACCATTTGATGTTGAAAGGATGAAATGGAGAAAATGTACAGTTTTTGCCAGTAACTCTGCTGAGCATATGTAAGATTAAAAAAACAAAATCCCTTGGATGATGTACTTAGAAATGTTAAGCAGATTAATACCTTCCTATAGCTTTTTTCTAAGGATACAAATTAACTATGAGAGGAAATCAGCATACACTGCATGCTATGATTTAACTGCATGAGGAAAGGGGATAAATAAGTTAAATGGAAAAAGTAAACAAATGTTTGTGATGTGGGTGCTAAGTCGGTGTTGCTGAAACCCACAAGAATCTTGTGTGACTTAGCATTAGACGTTTCACAGTCATAAAATATAAGAAGTTGCTCTCTGTGAGGTCACAACTGTGTCTAACCATGATTGAGTGGAATCAATACATTTTTTATATGTCTAAACCAGCATTCTTTATTCCAGAATGATTTGGATGAGATTTCTGCTTCTCCATTTATTCAAAGACACTCGTTCAAGATGAGTGTTTCACAATCAATTAGCCAGTCCTGGTCACTTGCAGAGCATCAGTTGTCAAGTCCCTTGAGATCCCATAAGAAAGGAGGTAAGAAATAGAGTAAAGTAACAGAAATCTTTTGTTTGCTATTTATAACCTACATATTGTCAGCACGTAACTTGCTTTATATATTGATGAGGTCTTTTAACATTCTCTTGGAAGGCAGAAAACAGAAAGCAACTAACTTTCTTCTACACATTTTCAACCTGGAAATATAAAAATGCCCTTAAGTACCTAAATTACATAGGCAGAAATATGAAGATTTTTGAAATACAGTTTATGATAAAAATGTGATTAATAATCTCAAAATACCCTTTTATTGAAATCAATTGACTTTCAAGAGCTTCAGCTTTCCCTTGCCTTCCAGCCTCAAAAGTGGAAAAGACTAATGAAATCTCCCATGTTTGGCAGAAAGAAAGACAGCTTGTTTGTTCACACACAAAGATTCAGTCAGCAACACAGGAAAGTCTGCAATATTTCTACAATCTATTCAATGTGGATTTTTGGTTTATTTGCTGATACATTATTTTTTCTATGGTCAGTAACAGTTTAAAAACTTGAAGTAAAACATTATGACATTTGTTGGGTTTTAACTGGCTCAGGTTTTAATATTACAGGAAATCATTACCTATCAGAACACTTTTCTCTGCTATTGTTATCATTGTGTCCTAGCAAATCTGTGAATACAGACTTCAATACTGGGTCAAAAAATATCTTCCATAGTTTAAGATGAGGTAGGTTGATAATATGATATCTGAAACTAGAGCCAACTTATAAATGATAACACATTAATTTCCAAGTTATTACTGACAATTAGTTGCGTATAATTTTGTGCCATACAATAACATTTTTATTTAGATACTTAGTGGGACAGGTTTCATCTTAAGTATACAAGTATTTATGTGAATACTCGAACCCTAATCCGGCAGTTTCTGTGTTTAAACTTTACGGAGTTCAATTAAACAACTTAAAATGTAAAGGCAAGAAGGTAGGTATTTATAGGGAGATCCTTCTGTTAACAGAAAATGATGCAAATTCAATGTTTTTAGTCTTCTACACAGCCATAAAGTGCTTTCAGTGCTAAAAACAGAAGAGTATGTAAACACAGCAGGTTGAGAAATCCATTATTCTCTCTTCATGCATTTCTGTCCATATGGGTTTTGAATCCATAGTGTGGGACTGCAGGGAATGTATGCATTACTATCTTAAATTATTACATGTTAAACAATAAACCTGTCAAATAGAAATATCTTCATTGCAGCAAATCCTCTTGAGGAAAGCAGTCTGGGCCTGAATCTGTCATCCTTTCTCTCAGTGGATATTGTATGTTACCCTGCAACTAGTCTCCTTGAAATCAAAGATACTGTGTCTAAGGCAAAACAATTAGAGTAAAATTGGCAGAATTACACCCTTAGGAAGAATGTGATTCAGAGCCATTACCCGGTAATTTAAAGACTTAAAAAAATGTGAAGTGATACAAGAATAGACTTTGAAGAAGAAATAAATTCAACATTGATTTGAACTATTTAAGAAACATGTATGGGTAAATGAATAAGCAAGCAAATACATAAAAGTAAGGGATTTCCCAGGTAAGTATAAAGATACTCAGATAGATGATCGTATAAATCACACTTCAGTGATTAACTATTAAGGAAATAAACCTGCTTGAAGAATAATAGCTTCCTTGGGTGCTTTTAAAAGCATAGCCTGCATTCAGAAATTCAGATGCTTTCACAATCTGTATTCAGTCTTATTGTGTGAAGTATACCTTTTTAAGAGGAGATTATTGTTAGACCTATTGTGAAAACTAAATGAAACAGCAAATACCTTTTGGAATAAGAACACATGTATAAAATACATGTGTTCTATAATGTAGGGCTGTGCTACATAAGCTGTTATTCACATACAAAAAAGCTGTCCACTAGGTGGTCCAAACAATGTGAAGACAGTTATTTTTCATAGTGAGACTTTATTCTGCAATGTTATAGATTGATTTTGATTTCTCTTTAAGTTACATTACAGGCTGACTAGTCTGCAGCCTGGTGGTAGTGCTGTGGATCCAGAACACAGGCCAATGGGGAAGGGAATGTGTCAGGATTTTTGCACTGGTCTATGACCTACATATGAAGCAGTGATATTTGCTGAAGGGAGTCTGTATCCAGGCTTAAACACAGAAGGAAGGACAGGCTGCATACTTGTTAGGCCTTAGTAGGTGAGGTTCTAGTGCAGTCAAGGAAGGACAGAACACAAAAAGAGGGAAAAAATGGTTGAGTTTACATATTTTTGTGTTATTCAAGCAGACTACTCACTCACATCTTGTTATCCAGCTAATAGCACAGGCTGCCTGTTGTCAGCAGAAGACTGGCAAAGGAAAAATAGACTGAAATTTCCACAAAGATCCTGCAAATCTGTACTCTGTAATTAATGCAGAAACAAAACCCTCTTCACTTCAAAAGCCTTTACACTGGGTCATAGAAAGGCTGAGCAGGATGGCCAAACCGCATGCAGCACAGGTTAAGTGGTGGGGCAGGACTAGTAGTAAAGTCAAGGATTCTCTCCAGTGTCTTCTCTGTGACACACTGCCTGGGCAGAGAGGACAAGCAAATAGTAACAGTTAAGCCAGAAGTTAACTGTTTTAGTCACAATAAAGTAGTACTGAAAGAATAACAAAGTAATACAAAATTCAGAGTCCAAGTAGTGGTATTCCCTTAGATGAGGTAGTCAGAATATTTGAAATTATTCATGAGAAGTGCTTCACTGATCAGTTACCAATGTGACTTGTAACTTTGCCTCAGAAGTATGACAGACTTCCTGAGATATAGTACCTCTGTGTTGATCAGAGGATGATGTAATTCTTCATGTTAACAGAGACACTTTGAACAAGTAAGAAAATGCATATTATGTCTCTGCCCGTGGGCATTCTCATGTGGGAGGACAATATATGCCTTCTGATGATGTTCCATGCAGGCCTTGCAACACTGGAATTTTGAGAGGCAATGAAACTTGCCACAGTTCTGAGAGATCTGGAAATATGCAAACTGTACAGAGTCACAATCTGTGACTGAGGTAGTGAAACTTGCACTATAGTTGTAAAAGTCAGCACACCATTTCCAATATAACCTTCAATTTCATAATTTTTTATGTTCTCAGAAACTAGTAGAAATTAGCACCTGCTGTGTTTCAAGCTGGACTCCCACTTGTCAGTGCCTGGGAATGTTTTCCTTGCAATATGTCCTTTTTATGTTGCTCATTTTTCTCTTCCTTTCTAGTAAAGCAATCATAAAAATGTGATTTGTAGGTGTAGCTGTGTTGGGTTTGCAGGAACATGTGAAGGTGATCCCTGTTTTTCACACTGATGAAGGGCAAGTAGATATTGAATGTGTTAAGTTATTGATGGATGGGGAGGAAGGCTGCTGCCCACCTCAGACACTACTATGAACAATTTTTAGTTAGGGGCATTATTCCCAAAAAGTTACCCTGTGGTTGTCATCACATGGATAATATTTACAGGTTCATCATCATAAACAGGATATTTCAAATAATGGTTACTTCATTAATTGTTATGGCCAGTTTTGATGAAGTGATCCAACTTTAATTCTATCAGACCATCATCATAATCACCTGACTTCGTGAACGAAGATTTGGGAAGGGCTTTACCCACACTTACAAGCCCGCTGATGGCTAAAGAGGCCAACGTGGGATAGGCAAATCCAGCTGCAAAAGCACAGCAAAGGTCTCCTTGAGTGGTATAGGCAGGGCGCGATTCTTTCTATGTTGCCTTTTCTCCTTGAGACTAATTCTGCATGAGTTCTTAAAGGAGATAACAGTATTATGGAGCAACCAGTGTCCTGAACTGCCTGCATGCAGGGCTGGGTCTGTGGCTTCCAGTGCACTGTATCACCTGCTGTTTTGTCCCTCACCTGTCACTACAGGGCTTTGCAAGTTTGAGTAAACCCTGCAGGCCTGCACAGTGGATTTGTTAGGTGAGGTGCAGCATGCACAGCACTGCTCCCACCCTTTACACCTGAGGTTTAACTGTCAGGGCCTAGTGAGCTAGGATGGTGACAGCAAAGTCCTCAGGTCATAGGTTTTGTAAGAGTGTCCTTCTCTTCGATGGAAGACCATAAAAGGCAAGACATCACTTTTTGATCCTTCGATGTCAGCTCTTCCTATCATTGTGAAGCAGAATTCACCAAGTGTTGGATTGTTCATCCACTAACAGGGAACGTGACACTTACATATAGACACCATATAACAGACATAAAAATCTGTCCTGTTTTTCAGTGACAAGGTAAACATCTAACTTCCATTTTTTCCTTATCCCCAGTTGTAAGTGCATAAACTTTCTACACCACATACCTGCCATTTCCTACATTTGGGATTGGAAGAGCTTGTGAATGTTAGATTCATGGAATTCTCTTTTAAAAAAAAATATTTTTTTTTTCCCCAAGTAGTAGTGTCCTATCTTTAGTAACATTCCTATTTTTAATACAGTATTCCTTCTATTTTCAGCCATCTCTTCTGAAGCACACAAAGGAGTCATTCTTAGATAGGAGTCAGATATCAAAGAAAGTCCCATGCCAAGGGAAGAGAATGATCCAAAATTTATTTACATGGAGAAGATATAATGATACATGACCAGGGTGGTCAAGGCTTGTATACACATTTGTGTGTATTTCATCCACAGAAATCTCAGGCATTTGATTAATTTCCAATGGCAGTGGTTTTCTGTCATTATTATTATTTAGTTAATTAATTAATTATTTTTATTTATTTTTTTTTAATTTTTTATTTTTTTACCCCAGCAATTAACCCATCACCATCCTCTGTCTGCCAAGAAGCTACTGGATCAAGTAGCACATCTGTAATGATTAGGAATCAATCTGACATGTTAAACTGCCACAAACATTAGCAAGAGCCTTCTTATTACAAGATGTTTTTATTCTGTACAACAATTCAGAGGTCTAATCTCAATTGGTTTTTCTGGACTCCCTCTGTTGTCAGTAGAGAGTCAAACAGCCCATGGGGGAACATGGCTTATTTTGTCTCAAAATCAACAGGATAAATTTGCCTCCAGAGGTATCATTTTTCTCTCCATGGCTGGAACCAGGGTCATGATGCTGAGTGTAGCAAAAGTCAAATTGCTTTGCAGGTTGCTTGACAGTATTGACTAGGTTTCCCATGAACATAATGGCAATTTAAACACTTTTAGGAATCTACCTAGATGTGGGTGCCAACACGTAGATGTTGAAGCCAAAGCTGATTTACAGCCTCTATGACAAGCTCAGTGAAGAGGCCTGATAATTAAGGAGCAAATGTTAGGTAAGGCTAATCCAGTTCTGTACAGCAAACCTGACTTGATATTTGGTCTCTTTGAGGCTAAGACTTTTGTCTTCAGTGGGCTGCTGAACAGTATGCAGTCCCTCATTTAATTTATTGTTCTTAGTCCAAAATAACATATTATCTGCAATTGTTTCCATCAGCCAAAATCCTCCAAGATCAGGAAGTTTATAACAAATATGTTTGCCTCATTGAAACAGCTTGGAGTTTTGCCAAGGATTTCAATGGAAATAGGTTTTCACTTCTAAAATTGTTGGTAATTTTGAGTATGATGAGGAAGTTGTTGCACATTTGTTTTGGGCTTTAATGATTTCCTTTTCCTTTTTTCCCTTAGTAAACATCTAACTACAAAAGAGGATTCTGAAAACTTCACTCTTGCTTTCTTAAGTCAGACCTGTCAAAAAGGCTTTGGCTGTTATCCAGCACTGAAACACATTCCCTCTTATTCCTCCTTAACTTTCCAGTGACATTAAAGATTATGCACATTAAAAAAGTGCCTAATACATAATGTAAAACACAGCTGGTGGAGCAGGGTGCGTAAGAAAGCAATTTAGCTTTAGGCTACTAATCTCTACTTTCTTATAAAGTTTTTGGCATGACAGATGAATTGACACCGTGTCTCATGGATCAATATATGTCAAAAAAAATCAGATGCAAAAATTATGTGAGTATTTTAGCTAAAAAAATAAACCATGGTATGTTCTCATACCTCGGTGGTGAGCATAACTAACAAATCAATCACATGAATTTGTCTTGTAATGGCAGTGAAGAGCAGGAAGATGTAAGAAAGAAAACTGAGGGAAGAGAACATCACTTCTTTAAATAATTATTGGAGAAAGTCTCAAAAAGTATGAAATGTATTTTTCCTTTGCATCTAAAAAAAAATAGCTTAATAAACTACTATTAAAATGAACAGTTTAACCTGAAGACATCCAGAAATTAAAAGAAAAGCAGATTTCTGCAGCTGTTACCAAAGCTGGTCAATATTTTTGACAGTGAACAATTTTTTCTTTGGAATATGTGGCTTTGTTAAAATTAACATATAATGAAATAGAATCAGTGTCGATACAGACTGTCATAGGAATCCATTTCAGTGAAGAAACTAATTCTTAGCTGAAAAGTACATTCTCTTGAAGAACTTAGATGGTTTCTAAATTGCTGAGGAAAAGATGAGTTTCCTTTACAGGAGGATGAACTGAAAGACAGTCAAGCCTATAGTTTCCTTCCTAAGAAGAAGCCTTCCTGAGGAGGAAGGAATTTATAGAGCCTATGAACACTACAATGGCAACTGCAGAATAGTTCTGATGACAAAGGTAGATGAGCATACATACTCTGCACACCTCTCAGACTAAAGTTAGGAGTTTCTTAAGTATGTTAGTTTATAGATTCAATCTCATTGAAAGGCCTCTCTGAAACATTAAGGAAAACATAGTTTGCACATATTTAATCTTCGTGATTGGTATCCTGCCTCCTGCATGCCAAGGTTTGATTTTAATGGCCAGAATTAATACAATTACTGCTTCATAGAACAAAGTACACTCACAGAAGATACCTTCATCAGGGATATAGGCTGAGTCTGTGGATGGTGGACATGGGTTATTGTAAGAGCAAGAAGTAAGATATGAGGAGGAGGTGAAGATTTGTTGCAGGTATTTACTGAGCCTGGAGCAAGACCTTTAGACAAGTAAGAACAGCTTCCCTTTTCTTTTTTGGAGGTCAGTCTTTGCAAGTATTTTACATAGCATTTGTGTAGTCTGACACCAAATAGCAAACATGAGGTTCCATCCTGAGGGAAATACTGAGATTTGCAGATTTAGAAACTATTTTCCCAAATGTTTTCCTCCTAAACTATCATGAAAAAATTAAACAAATTGTCTTGTAAAGCTGATAACTTTTTCAATTTGGAATTCTTACTTCATTGAGACATGAAGTGACAATTTTATCTTTTTCATTTCTGCTTGCATAACAAGGACCCACATTCCACTGCACCTCTGTCTTCTTAGTTGCTTATAAACTTCATTTCAATGCTATTAACAATTCCTTATACTGGAAGGGATGAGGGAAAGCTTGAATCCTGTGTGAGTGTATTTTAAAGGTTTTTTTCTTCCAGCAGAGACTCAGTCCTCTCATATAGAGCCCCTTTTATGTGTTCTCATGATAAAATATTAAGGAATAATGGTAATATATGTATGCTATTGCATTCAAATGAAGCTCATATTAAATCTTGTCTTAATGAGGGATAAGAAAGGGCAGACTTTCTGAGCATCTTGAGACCATGTTTTGATCCTGATGGGCTGTGCCTGCATAAGGAACTTCAACAACAAAGGTTTTGTGCTTCCAACAGAGCCAAGTATCCTATCTGTTTCTGAATAATGCTAATGACATGGGGTTGTCCTTCCAGAGCCTTTCAAAGGATGAGACTTGAATGACTAAGGTTGAAATATCTGCTCTTGTTTTGTTGCTAAGGGTCAATACTGATGGAAAACAATGTGCTGTAGCAACTTCTGTGGGCAGACTTGAGGTCATTCAGTGCCCACACTTTAAGCTGACAGAAGCTGGGTAGTCTCGATCAGCAAGAAACCAGCTCTGACACTATAAAGAGAAAAAAGATATCACAATTCAGTCAGTGTCATGCTGCCATCATTAATAGCTTCTAGCTGTTGCAGACTGTGGGTTGAATGAACTCATACCAGCCTGCAAAAGGCCATGAAATCAGCTACAAAACAAACAGATTGCAAGTAGATTTATTGTGTGTATCTCCAATCCAATGTATTTAAAGTAAAGCTCCTAGGAACTCCAGTGATATTTGGATTAATCCCTAAAGAGTATATTACTTTTTTAACATGGCTACTGATAATATTTCAGATGAGCATCTGACAACCTAATATTTGGAATATCATGGACTATTTAAGGTAGATGAGCCCTGACATTAAGATGTGAGTTCAACTCTGATACAAAAAGTCTCCATAAGCTCAACAAATCCAGACATTATCTTTTAATTGTGTTCTGACTGCTTTCCCCTGAAGCATAGATCTCTTTTGGGCTGGTGATTTGAACACTGTCTTGTGCTTCAGAAATATGCCTGAAACATAACATTTACTGTCAGAACTTAACCCAACAAAAAATAAAGTCATTAGGAAAGTTTGGATTGTGCCTTTTGGACTGAGCAAAGGAGTCAACTAATAATATTGCTGTAACATTTTGAATATCTTTTTATTCATCTCCTTTGGACAAATGTTGGAATAATCAAATTTTGTGACAGAAATTTTACTTGGAAAAAATAAATCTTGGGGGAAATAGAAAATATTTGCAAAAACAAATTCACAAGTTTGTAAACATGCAAATTCACTTAAATTCTTCTCAGATACCATTACTCAGATCTCCATCCATCTAAACTGTATAAGAAGTCCACTCTGTATAACTGGCATAATTCCTATCCAAGACAAAAAAGCATAGGGTCACATTCAGTTTTGTAAAGCCAAAGTTGTACCAAAAAGCCATTCAGTTATTAACAGTGATCAGTATAATGTATCACACAGAAAAAGCTAATAATACATAATGTTACCCTACCATTGATTTGTTTGATTGGGCACTGTGAATGGGGGAGAAACCAATGAAAAATGCAACAATGCATATAATCACTTTCTGTGAAATTAAGAAGCAGGCACTGAGATTAAGCCTGTCTGAGGAGCAACCAACCTGTGAAGAAAATGAGAGCTTTGTGAATACAAAAATTCAGAGCATGGCCTTGAGTTATGATCAGAGAAACAAAGGATATTTGCTGAATCTCCCAGAAGTGAGCTCACCAAACTTGCTCTATTTATTATGAGGCCCTTCTTGTGGTTTTGGCTGGGAGCAAGTGGCTGCATGGCACTTAGTCACCAGAGAGGGTTAAACCACAACAGCCTTTCACATTGAGGAGATGCAAAGGACCAACAGACCTTTGAAACCCCACTAAATGATCTCATCCTATGTTTCTCCCCACTAGGCATCTTAAAATCTCCTCCCATGCCTCTTCACTCACTCCATGTCTTTGGAAACTCATAAAGTGTCCTAAAGTCTTCCCAGTCTTTAACCTCAGACCTCACAAACTCTTACTGGCCACTTTCAGCCCACTCTGCCATCCCTGGGACCACCTAATGACTGTCAAGATGCCCAGAGCAAACCAGGCGTTAGCTTGCACTGATCAAAAAAGCATTGTAACTGCTTCATCCACCCACTTTTTTGTGTGTCTTGAAACTGGCTTCATTTTACCCTGAGGCAAGGAATGAAAGTTGATTTTGTTCTATCAAAAGTGAGAACTGGAGGGTGCTGCAGAACTGAGGACTGGATGACAAAGCAAAAGAGACAATAAAAGGACAGAGAGAAGGAAAAATATTGTTGCAGTCACCTTAACAAAGTGAAGACAATACTGGAGTAATACAGCAAATACACAACAAACATGAACCTGCTCACAGGGAATTAATAACTGAAATATGCAAAGCAATAACTGTGTGACTGAATTCACCAATAAAATTAACTACACAATGAAGATGCTATTATAGCAAGAAAATCCAAAGATCAACAAATAGGAAGAGTCCTGACAAAGAATGGGGGCTTACAGTAAAGTACTTTTAGTTCATTTATTGCCTTATGACTATCTAAGCTATATTTTCAGTGTAAGTGGACTTGCCATTAAACTTCAGGGGTTTTTGCCTTTTCATTTATTTCAGATCATTTCACAAGACCAGAAAATATGGGAACTTAATATATGGGAGGAAAAGCTACTTCAGTTTGAAAACAAACACTTAGTTTCAAATAAACATCAATATTTGCAGCTAAAAATTGCTCTCCAAACAGTATGCAGACTTTCAAACAGCTCTGGAGCCTTTGTTCAAGGCATTTAAAATTCACAGAAAACTGTCACCCAGTTCATCTAAAGGTACAAATGTGTGATGCTGAGGGAAGGCAACAAATTATTGGTAATGGAACAAAAAATAGGAAAGCTGTCATAGAATCATAGAATAGTCTGGTTTAGAAGGGTTCCTAAAGATCCCAACCCTTCCCCGTCACAGTGCTCAGATTCCTCTGCTTTGGTGCACCAAGGCTGCCTCTAGATCTTGCTTATCCTTCCCATTCAGAAACCTCTCCCACTGAATAACCTACCCACTACATGAAAATACCTACTGCCTTGAAGAGATTTGAACTTAATTCTGTTCTACATCATCTATGCAATCCCTAATGATATCAGTGGAGTAGTAACAGGGGTAATTGGTAACAGAATGTCAACAATTATCTGCATTTTCAGTCCAAAATGTGAATAATGGAAAAACCCACCTCTGAGTTTGTCTTCACTGCAGGGTACTTTTTCAAATTCTATTTAAGATTTATTTTACTGACTTAAGGGAAGAAAAAATACCTGTTGGAAGAATGCATCTGGTACATGGACACCAGCCGAGAAACTGTAACTGCTTCCCTGAAAAAAGATTACTAGCCAGTGTAGAAAATCATCAATACTTAATCTCTTGAATTCTACCAGATACATAGGTCTAATTGGGAAGGAACATTCAAGCTTTTGAATGTGACCTTGTATGTTAATTAGGTTACTCCCCCAGCAGTAGAATTTCGTCATTTATCCCAGCTATTTAAAGAGAACACTCTGCATAATGTGGAACATCCAGGTGTGATGGAATGCAGCTGCCTGAGGGGTCACTGGGAAAAATATAGGCATGGCAATACTTCTGCATGTACAAGCAGTAGTCAGAGAATCTCAAAAAGGATCTTTTCTCTGCTATCTGGAGGCAAAAGCAATCCCAAAATGCAGAGAACTGCTGAATGCAGCAGTGCATGCCAGACAGCCCATGCAAATTATACCTGAACAGAACAGCTGCCCCTTCAGGAGCAGAGCATATGGCAAATATGCAGGTAAGTCAATAGAAAAGCTGGTGAAGACACTATGATTTTAACTAGGCACATAGCAAGACCTGATTTACTACTATCTATGACTAATATATATGCTAACACCATATAGGTCTATGATCATATGCATAGATATGTTGTATATATAATTATATATTAAATTAAATTACACTACACATTTAATATATAATTTGTATATGTATATATATATATATATATACACATATATATAATAGCTATATTAGCTATACCTGTATAAAGATAATTTAGGTGATATGGCATAGCTGGGCCTGCCGCTTTAATTGCTTATGTTTACATGTATTTCCTTCACTTCACAGAGGACCTTTGGTAGGTTTTATATGCAGCCATTGGCCATGATAAGCACTGGGGAGTATCACTACTGATTTAAACTCAGGGGTGTGATAAACTGTGTAATCAAACATTGTCTCTGCATGTTAAATTTGATCTCTCAGGTAAGATGACTCATAACAGATCACTTTGCATGCAAGGAAAATTTCTTTTGATGGGTCAGTCCTTTTTAGCATCTTCTCTCTGAGAATTCTGACAAACCTAAATCCTCCTCTAGGAACATCTCTTGTGTGAACCAAAGCTGGGAACCTAACTGCTCAAAACCTAACAGTTGTGACAATTTTGTTCATAGGTAAGAAGCAACACTGTGAAATCCATTGGTACAAGAGAAGTATCTGTTAAAATCTTACCAAGTCCAAGTCATAGCAGTTTTTTCTAGAAAAGACTGGTTGTGTTTGATGGAATAAGCTCTGAATGGGTGCAAACAGCCTCCCAGAACCCAGTTGAGAACAGCCCAGCATCCAGCGTGTCATTGACTTACAGCCAGGACAGTTCCAGTTTAGTCAGGCATAAGAAATTGCTCTCACGCATCACCACAGGACACTCAGATAAGAATGCTTTAAAACCCTTGTCCTGTTTTATTAAATACATGAGTTAATATTAAAAGTAGCATGTGGGAGAGCAGAACCCAGGCCAAGCTTCAGCACAATATCCACTTCATGTTGCTTGAGAATCCATGACTCTCCTCCCAGTGTTTGGAAACTCAGAATTTAATTAACAAAGTCTTGAAAAGTTCTTATGTACATTCACCCCATTCCCATGATTCTCACTTCAAATAAACACCACTAAGTGAGCAATAAAGCTGAATCCAGATGCAGTGGTGTTGTACAGGGTGTTGGGAATGGGAAAGGTAACTCAACAGAGGAGTTTCTTCCTATCATAAGACTGGTATCCTACACCCTTCCAGGCTGTGCAGTTTGGAAATACATCAAAGGGAACGTTATTATTATAAATTTGTCCATATCTATCACTTTATAACTCAAATTATGTACTTAAAAGTGTGGCTGCATGCTGTTTTTAGCTCTACTTCAATTGCTGCTAAGGTTTTCTATGCGGAGAGTATGGTTCATCCAATCTGACTTCAGCTATCACACGATGGATGTAGGGTCTATAATGCTCATGGTCATCAAGGAGAGATGGGCACCTTCTGAAATCAGTTCGTTCCATCCAAAGGCAGGTGCCAAAACAAGTTTGATAAATCCATTCCCAAAGGTAAGCTGACAGCAGTGGAAATTGAGATGATCAGACTATCTGACTAACTGTTGAACAGCAGAAGTTTAGTAAAATGAATCATATCCTGAAAGCATATACTCTGGGTGACATTTCATCCCTCTTATTCTAGTTACAAAGCACTAAAGAAGGAAACTGAAACTGAACAAACCAAAAACCTTTCGCAGTTGGCTATACTTAGTAAGAACTTCTTCCTTTGAAGTGAGTTTTATTTTCTTCCTGAAGGTTTGGTTTGGTTCAGGTATCAGTTCTTGTCATCTGCTGGGTTCACCCCTGGCGGGTTGTTATCACATTCATCCTCAAGTTCTGCACATGTAAATTCAGAAATAAGCTCCTTAAGGTTGAGTTTCCACCTTTTCAATCTTACAGGAAGGACCTCTGAAGTGATATAAGGATTTATTTTCAAGCTTAGTCCCAGTTCATGAACATCTGCAAGTACATGGGAAATATGAAGCGAATGAAGGCATGTTTCTAAAATACAGCCTCCAGATTATTCAGACTGGCCTGCATCCACCCTTAGGAGCTATTTCTCTAGCTCACTTGATAGGGTCATGTGCTTTCAGTGTAGGTGACCCCCACTTAAATGAATTTTCCGTGTCAGCAATAAGATTTTATTAGATAAAAATCATGTGTTCAGTTTCCTTGTTATTTCCCACCCCCCTCCTTTTTTTACTTTTTCTTTATTTTTTTTTTTTTTTTTCTGTTGCAAAAGTGGGC
>JBAFWW010052579.1:0-16440 GCA_036873685.1 Agapornis canus
TCAGATACTGGAAGGCTGCTATGAGGTCTCCACGCAGCCTTCTCTTCTTCAGGCTAAACAGTCCCGACTTTCTCAGCCTGTCTTCATATGGGAGATACTCCAGTCCCCCGATTGTCCTCGTGGCCCTCCTCTGGACTTGTTCCAACAGCTCCATGTCCTTGATGAACCATGAAATATATAGGTCAGCATACATGAAATGAGAAGCTGACAGACAGTTTACTAGAAAAAGGTCCAGTTAATTTAAGAGCTTTTCTACTTCTAAATATCTTCAGTGCTTCTTCATACATTTAATTCTTGGACCTCAGAATTATACTGAGCATTTGACATGGTACTGATTTTTGGAGCACATCTTTCAGCAAACAACAGATTCTAGTTCATCATAGTCTGCCTTTTGAGCTATGATTATTCCCTTCTCCCTTTACTTGGGAAAATAAACTATTCCAAATCTTTTTACAATGTCTCTTCCTTCGAGCTGTGCAACTCTTTCAGCATGGAATGCTGGATAACAGAGTCAACATTGCCCTCCCAGCTACCACTTTCTTCAGGCTGATGGACACCTGTCAAATATGGCCAAAGTCATATTAATAATAGACACATACTTAAAGGTATCTTAATCCTCTTCAGCCACATGCATGTGTGAACTTGACAGTGGCAATGTATGCCATGAAACCAAGGGCACACATTAGAGAATTCTTCTCCTTTCACCCATCTTTCTGAGTAGACATTTTTAGTTCTCACCTGTACCATCTGGAGACCAAAAAATAGACCTGATGATAAATTTTTATTGAATTTTTTGAAACAATACTGTAAGAGTTACATGTGAAAGATTCAGTTAATAATAATTCCATTGAAATGGTCTCAGAAGAATCTCCTAACAGTCAGTTGGGTGTAGATCCCTCAGCCCAAATGTGGCTATTTGTTCACTAGCTGCCAATCTACAGTGCCAGAGGGTCTTTCCCCATGACTCAGTATTAGGTCATTTATATGAGGCTGAACAGCTTGAGCAGGTAATTACAAAAGATGATCCCACCATTAGAGTAAACATCCATATTAGAGTAAGATCCATATTAAAGCTTAGGCTCAAAATCATGAAGTAACTTGAGCTGTGTGTCCTGCCTTGCAGGCATGTGCTGTGACCACCCACCCATTGTCTTTCCCAAGGGAGGGTGTCTCCTCTTTTGAGGTGGAAAATGTAAAATGTCAACTGTCTGCTTTCTGGGCTGAGGGGAGACAAATACTTAGACCTTGACTGTCTTGAGAAACAGGTTTCTTGTTTTCCAACCTTTAGTTTTCTTTTTTTCTTTTTTTTTTTTACTGTGGATGTATTTATAGGTTCGTGTGTTTTAGCAGCTTCATAAAGGATGTTTTCATGACAGCAGTGGCATATAGCATAAGTAGATGGCAATAGTTTCTCCAGTGGAAAAAAAAAGATTAAAAAAACCCAGCAACTTAAGACTTTTTTTTTAAATATAATTAAAACCATTTATAGCAAAACTACTATTCTTTCCTGTTAGGGTGGTGAGATGCTGGAATGGGTTGCCCACGGAGACTGTGAGTGCTCCATCCCTGAGTGTTCAAGGCCAGGTTGGATGAAGCCTTGGGTGACATGGTTTAGTGTGAGGTGTCCCTGCTTATGGCAGGTGGGTTGGAACTAGATGATCTTGATGTCCTTTCCAACCCTAACTATTCTATGACTCTATTCTATACTATGTTTGGGGAAAAAATATATCTACTTAACCGACAAAAGAGTAGAGAATCAGGCAATAGCAAGAAATTATGCAAGTACATGGGGAGCCAAAATCTTGAAATGAAGACTTTAAACAGTATAGGTTGCATGTCTTGGAGCTCTCAGCATGCATAAATTCAGTGGGTTTGGCGTATTGCAATTTTTAAATAGATATCAAAAACTAAGAGGCTTGAATGACTGCTTTTTAAATGTTCTGACTAATACTGTGTTAGCCCTTATGGCTATTAGAAAAATGCATTTGTCTTCTCTCAGTCATTTTTTTTAGCATGTATATAGTAGTAGGAGTAGGTAAGAAGTTATATACTGATCAGTTAAACAGGTAAAAATGCCTTTCTGTGGTACACCTAGTTCCAGTGTGCATAAAAATAACACTGTTACAGCTCTGATTATCAGTGTTCCACTGCTACAGGTAGGTCAGCCCACAGACAGATGCTTTGCTAGCTTATGGTCTTTGAATACAAGCATTTCCACGTTATTCCCCTAAAAGGTACAACTGGTTGTGGTTCAATCTCATAAATGTGCTAAAAAAACTTGAAGGATTAGAAGCAAGCAATGTCTCCTTCCTTTAGCAGAACAGATTCCAATTTCACATATCAGCTGATGAAAGAAGCTGAAAAGAATGAGAGATAGAGTGGGAGGAAAATCAGTCTAAGGACTGTGCAAAAAGAGTCAGATTCTAGGCGTGCAGACTTCTCGGTGTTTGCATTTCTCATAATATTTGGCATCCATTGCTCCTTTCTCATCATATATATTGCATATATGATGTCAGCTTTTAAAACTGGAACTGTATTGTTTTCAGGCCCAACATTATGATTTATTCCAAGCAATGAGCATCTAAAAGTTCCTATCGGTAACTGCCAGTTGTTCATCTATTGAGACTGTAAAGGGGCACAAGAAGTCTAAGTGATAACATATGCTCAGCACTTTGTCCAGGTGTTGCTGGAGTGCTATAAATCTGTCCTGCTCTTTGTTGCTGGCCTGCCTACAAACTCACTGCACCTCAGATTTAGAGCCAAGTCCCTTCCTTGCTTTGTAAGAGAGGCAGAGTGGGAAGCCAAATCCGCCCTCTCTTGCCTCCCTGTGATACTGCACGCAGCTGAAATACACATAGCCTTTTTTATGGCATGCTGCTGCGTTTTGAGTCATACAACCATATTCCCCCAGCTCGTGAATGGTGAAGTGTGAAGAAATATATTAAAAGCTTCATTCTCCTTTGGACAGTTCTAGACAGGCATTCTTGTAGTAGTAGAGAATGAGATTATTTCAGGGAGTAATATCCCTGAGCTCAGTTATCCCATCAGCAGAGCCCGCAGGTATCCTGTCTTTTTCAGAACAGACCATGTCAGTTTGAAAGCACTGCTGTTTGGAACTGGATGTGCTTCTTCACTTTTCATTTCCTTGAAAATTTTGTGTCCTAAATACCAAGATCAGATATACTTTATTTTACCTATATTGCAAACATTTTACCTCTATTGCAAAGAGGTACTTGCTTTCTGTATCAAATCACCATTCACAGTATCCTGGCCTGTTTTCTTTTTCTTTCTAGCATACAGAAATGCTGCAGAAATGGTTCAGTATGGAGTGAAAAACAACACCACCTTTCTTGAATGCACACCCAAATCTCCTCAGGCTTCTATTAAATGGCTGCTACAGAAAGACAATGACAGGAGGAAAGAGGTGAGCAAAATGAGCAATTGCTCATCATATGTCAGCATCACATCTACTCTGCTGACCAAAGTGAGGGAACATTTGTGTTTTCATCAGACAACCCAGCTACAGTGAAGCTGGAGAATTTGTATGAATGCAGTACAGTGATCAGCACTTCACTCGTGTAAATAAGGGCAGGCCCTTCAGTATAGATGGGACTTTCCTCAGCCCCAGTGATTTCTATCAGATCAGAACAGCTATTACAAAATTCCTGTTAGCCCTTAAAGTCAGGGAATTAATTAATGAATTTTTCCTTCACACCTTATTAATTGCAAACTGAAGATTTGGAGCACTCAGGACTTCTTATTGAACCAAGGAAATAGGCATAAAAGCAATAAACTGTGTATAAAGTTCATGAAGAAGTCAGAATGCAGTAGCCCTTCTATGCTATTGAAGAGATAAAAGGCAAAAGTGGGAGAAATGTGAAAGGTTTCTTTAGCAAGAAACTAGTCCAGGCTAAGAACACGTATTGACAAAAGCATTTCCCCACCATGGTGCAATCACATTTTCCATTACTGCACTCTCTAAGGCTCTCAAGTTTCAGCACTGTAATACACAGGATGATTGTTTATGGGGCATGTGTCTTCCTTAAGTAATATAAAAGGGGAAAAAATCCATTTCAAATCCAAGGCAGTTACTATATGAATAAAAGTACATCGTTCAAAAAGAACTATTACATAATACAGTGTTGATAAATTATAAATACTGAAAAGCATTATTCTCATATCAGGCCATTTTTCCAAAATCAGAAAGGACTTTCAAGGCTTTCATGCTGTTTTTCTCACTTACTCTTCAAAAACTTAAGTCATGTCCTGCCAATTTACATGCAATTCTTTAACTCTCTTCTTCAGCAGAACATCTCCCCTCTTGTTCATGTGTTTAATAACTGTATTGGAATCAATGCAAGACAAACTAAAGTAATCAATGGGTTAATTACATTTCAAGCTGTCAGATTTCTGGAAGTCTTACCTCTGCAATGTCTACAAAAGTTTACAATAACAGAACAGCATAAAAAATAAATAAATGAGTTCCAAAGAGATTCAGGTATAATACAAAGTGCAGTGGCAAAATAGAAAAATCAGTCATAAAAATACCAGCACTGGTATTTTGTCAGAATGGGTTACATTAGCAATTTTTATTTCACAGCTGATATGCAAAGGGACATGTGCACAGTCATTTATAGTCAGATGATAACTCAAGAAGCTGTGGCACTTTGCTTCCTTCAGATGATGTGACCATCTCCTGGGACTGTCCAGAGTCTGAAGCCAGGAAGGAAATAGGAGAACAGAAAAATTGCTCTTGGTTTCTAATGAGTTAAGTCCCATCTGAGGCCACTGAGATGAAAACTTCATACCAGACTATAGACTCTGCAGTGCAGACACAGTTCTTCACAAGTTAGCCCCAGGAACCTGCTCAAGGTCAAAATATTTAACTAGCAGCCACTTTGGGTTCAATGCCAGCTCAATCTCCTGTTGCCCACTTTTCACCCATCAAGTCTCAGCAGCACTCTCTGGTACTGGAAAAGACATTCCCAGGGGTATAACCCTGGCAAATAAAAGTTAACTTCCTCAATTCTGCTATTTGAACATTAGGAAAACTTTTCTTTCATGTAGTCTCAAGGTTTGCATCTTTGTCTTCATCCTGATCAGATTGATTGCAATGCAATGAATAAAGTTTTGAAGTCATTCTTTAGTCACACTTACCTACCTTGAGACAGTTTCTCTCCTAACAGTAGCAGTAACTGGTCTCTGGGAGATGTTGTAAAAGCAAAGTATGGTACTTTTAAGAAACCCTTTAGGGAAGAAAGAGGTGTTTGAAGACAGACTTATCACAAGAGGTCCAATATTCTGCTGTTCCGTAACAATTCCTGAAAAAGTTCCTTCTGATTTTTTGCTATTTAGGTCAAGTTGAATGAGAGGATCATAGCTACTGAGCAAGGACTCCTCATTCGCTCTGTCCAAGACAGCGACCGGGGGCTTTACCACTGCATTGCAACAGAGAACAGCTTCAAGCAGACCTTAGCAAAGATCAACTTCAAAGTGCTGGATTCAGAGATGGTGGCCATCATGACTGACAAATGGTCCCCTTGGACCTGGGCCAGCTCAGTGCGAGCGCTGCAGTTCCACCCAAAGGACTTTGTGGGAGCTTTCAGCCACTCAGAAATGCAGATGATTAACCAATACTGCAAAGACAGCAGGCAGCAAGGTCAGCAGAGGGAAGAGCCCCAGAAGATGAGGGGGGACTACAGCAAACTAAAGGCCCTTATCAATAGCAGGAAAAGTAGAAATAGAAGGAATCAGTTACCTGGATCTTAATTTTATTTTGGAATAATAGACACCTTTGTCCTCACTATAGGGGGCTTATATTTGTCTCTTGAGAACAAATTTGAGCAAATCTAATAAAAAATATAAATGAAAATCCAACAAGTCTCGGAAAAGATCCATCTCCCAAAAAAATGCAGTGTAACTTAATTAAAGAAAATAATTCAGAGCATTTTTTTCCCTAGGTGCTTACTGACTAGGTTAGGCTCTGTCCTAAATTCAGAACTGGGTATTCATCTTAAGCCAGATTCACCAGTAACATCTAGGTATTTAGTTACAGCTGAACAGAAGGTTTTACAAAATCAATGCATTATCTTTCAGCTCTGAACCTGTACCAGCCAGACTCCTGGTGAAAGAATCTGGGTTAAGAAACATTCTCAGAGCAGGATGGTACTAATATTTCCTTGCACTGCATTTGAGAGCATGAGTTTCTTCTTGTTTACTATTCAATATTGGGTTTACAGCTTTTACTCATTGTTCAGATTATATGAATGCATGCTGATAGGAAATAAGAAAGTATCACAGAAATGTTTCATTCATTCAGAGGTCAAATGAAGGAATGAGTACGAGAAAAAAAAATATACTTTATCAGAGGAAACACTGATTATTGTGCATAGTATGAGTTGTAATAAATTAATAATGAGTTCTGGAATGTAACTTAAAATATCTCTGCTCATATTGATTTTTATTAAAATAGGGTGTCCTGTAACACTGCATAGCTTTCTAAATGGCACTAAGCTAACATGAGAATGTTCATTTTACATACAGTTTTGAAGAACACCTAAGTGACTTGGGTATTTTAGCTATTTTCAAAGAATTACACTCCATTTTTTTTCAAAGGGGAGAATGTGGATATACTGTATGGTGTTTCACTTTGAAATGAATAATATAGATTAATCTGTTCCATGATTAAATTGGAGTTGGCCTGCGATGTGGAAACAAGTCATGAGCATCTTTGAAAATTTTAAAATGTTATTATTTCAACTGTTTTCTCAAGGTAGCAAATATTTTAACTAGAATTTTTAACTTAAACCATTTCCATTTTACAGTCTTTGTACCCTTTTTCTTTCCAATGTTACATTCACAATTTCCTGTTATTTTCAGCTTTTTGATGAAAATAAGAAAGAAAAAAAATGAGGTAAAAATAAAAATAAAGAATGGATTTGGGTCAAAATTTATGCAGAAATATTTTTGTTTAAGAAGCAGCTGTCAGGTCTAATCAGTATGTTTAATGGAAAGTTGAGTAATTGTGTGTCAAGCCATGCTGGGTAAAGCTATCACTTTCTGGTTTTGAGCAACACTAATGCCAGAAAATTGGGACAAATCCTTCTCATTCACTATGTAAGAGTGTTCCAGAAGCCACTGAGTCTGTGTAAAGGAGATAGATAACAGGGATTTAAAATATATGAGTACCTTAGAAAAATTATGGTTTATTCCATGATCTTTTATGATAATATACAAAAATATAAACTAATGTTCAGCTCAAAAATGAGCTATGTTAAGCTAAAAAAAAAAAAAATAAAAAAAAAAAAAAGAAGAAAAAGTTATATTTGTGTTCAAAAAAATGAGTGAAAATAAATAATTTCTGGATCCAGAGAAGATAAGAAAAAATATTTTTAGGAAGTTGTTAGTTTCAGCCAGTAGCAGATGGGTACTGTACTTTAAAACATAGTTTTAAACATTTTAATGGGTCTTTGTTGAAACCCTTTGGGCATTATTCTGGTTCTGCTTCTATTAGAATACTCTGGAAGTAACTCTACAGCATGTAGAACACCTCTGGGTTCATGCCAGTAGGAATTACGATCTAGTGCAATGGAGGTAACTCTGGTATGTACCTGATATCAGTAACTTTATCATCATAAGTATCACTTTATCACCACGTGATGCAGAACAGCTGGGAAATGGGCCCTGATTGATCAAACCCTTAAACACTGTCTCTTTGATGCTGGTGGGGAGCAATTTGAATTTAAATTGTGTGTTTGCTTCAAAGGGGATGGCAGTGCAGCCTGCTAGTTAAGTGCTTTGCTTAATCAAGGCCTAAATACATATTTCTACAACATGTTGCCACTGGTATTTAAGGTCCATCAGGAAACTTTCTTTTTGACTAGAGAACTACCAAAAAAAAATAAAAATAAAAAAAATAAAAATGAGATGGTTAAGGAAAAATAAGGGTTTTATTTATTTCTCTCTCCCCACCCCAGCTGACTTTCAGTGCAGCAAACTACTCTTTATTTTTCTGAGGGTGACTGACTTCTGAAGTATAACTGACAAACCAAAAACTGAGTGCCATAAAATAGAACTACCTCCTGGAATGACATCAGTGCATATACTCTGTTTGCTGCCATGCTCTTCATATATCCCCAACAGATTCACTGCAGAATTAGTATGATATTCATGTCTATTGCAAGAATCATAATTGTTTCCAGATGGAATATGATGATTAATAGGTATTTAATGGTACAATTTATCCTTTCAGTGGTTAGCTACAGTGATATTTTAGTAGCCCCCAATTAGGCCTCAGAAATTACAGTTACACTGTTTTCTAATAGAACATTGGCAATAAGGGATTCCTTTAAAACAATCAGCATAGCTCAGAGTTTCATATGATTATAAAATAATATTTTTAAAGCTGCTTCATATACCATTATTATGGTATGACTGTTTAAGGGATTATACTTAAACTAACATTTTTCCTGCTGCATGAAAATTTCAGCATATATATAATAAGTTTCTGTCAGTGAGTAACCGGTCCAAGCTACCATGCTTTAGCAGCCTTCCCTTGTGTATAGACTAGTCAGGAGCCAGATGCTCAGCAGGTATAAACTAATGTGACTTCCTCACTGACCATTTAGCTACTGTGGTTTATACCAGCTGAGGGTTTGGCCCTCAGTGTACAGAAAAGACAAACTGCAATTTTTATTTCTTTGAAGCAGCCCCTCTACTGTAGGTAACACCAAAACTTAAGACTGTAATATTGTTTGTGCTATTTAATACTTCCTATTTTGAGGATTACTAAATAATGTATATAATTTTATTCCTTAAGAAATACAAAGGCAAAATGATTTCTAGGCAAAGCTTCACCAAATGTAAAGATATGTTCTCTGCTAAGAACTTCACTGTGTACTGATTTATCTTTTTCTTGGCTATTTTTATTTTGTGTAGTTTGTAAAGTTTGCTGAAATCTTGACCTAACAATGTGTTCTTTGCAGTTGTTGTTATTGTAGATATGCGTGTTTTATTAAGAAAATCTGTTTTTAAAAGTGTAGGTATGTGTATAAGTTCCTAGCATGATGAAACTGTCATTACAGTGAATATGCATTATATAGTGTGTAAGAAAGAACAAAATGTAGTTTAACATAGTGCTATTTAATTGAATATCTAAAATACTATTTGCCTGACAAAATAAAGTGTGTTGCAACAACTTAAAAAATTGTTGGTTTCACCTTTATAGATGTGTGTTGAAAAAAGCAATCCCATAGACTTTCTTGAACAAGTTCAAGAAAATACTTGGAGCATCAGGTATTGCTGATGATCAGTTCTGAGCCCTGCTTGGAATTCATGAAGAGTCAGAGACTGATTCTTTCAGATATTACCCCTTATGAAGACCTGGCATATAAACAGGTTAACTACTAGAAGTATCAAGTCAATCAAGAATATCTGAGTACAAAAGCGAAGTGTAAATGTTTTTCTGCTTTTATCACAGTGTGGAAAACAAAACGCAACCAAACAAAACCCAAGTGCATTCTGTGAAATCCTGCTGGTGAAACAAATTGCGCTGTTCAGCTTTGTCTTTCAGCTGGGACTCCGACCAGCTCTGCAGGGAAGGCAGGCTGGTGGGGCTGCCCACAGGGAGCCACAGCTTCCTCCCATATCCTGGCTGGTACTTGGGTTGAAATAACCTGCCTGACACCTACAGTATGCTCCTTTTTCTGCATCTATCCTCCAAGCAGTGTTATTGCTGCTCTTCTTATCATCTGTTTTTCCAGATGGGTTTCAACAAGAATGCATACGGCTTCCTCAGTTCTTTGGGATAACAATTAGAAATTCCATGTCACAAATACTGACCTTCACAACAAGGTTCTGGATCGTTAAGCCTGGATTTTGATTTTCCAGATAGATAGGTTCCTGCAAGGCTTTATGAGGTGTGAGCGGATAAGATTACCTCACTCCAGGATTTCCGTACTGGCTGGTCCCTAGATGTGCTGATACTGTACTGATACCTGCTCAGCTCTCAGGCCAGTTTGGGTCAGAAGCTGAGGTTTTGAGCACTCCCACATGCTGTAGGAAATGTTTGGATTAGGCTTTAAAAAAGCTGGACATTTACAGAGTTTTACACTCTGAGAAACCTTTCCCAGATCTGATCCTCTGTCTTTATATCCTGCTCAGTTATCTTTAGCTGATCTTCTCCCCCTTCTGGTCTTTTCCCTCTGCCACAGGGTTTCAACATGGTTCAACACTTACTGCTTTAGTTCCTTAGTTCCAAACAGTAGCAAAACAAGACATGGGACTTCTCTGGATACGAGATGTGAAATCTTCAAGGGTCTGAGCTTTCTCCTTTGTCTTTCAATTGCCCATTGGAATATTGTATTCTTGTTTATATTTTTTTTTTCTATCTGGGAGCTGTTGCTACAGATGATAGACTCAGGTCTCTCTTCTGGTGACCTTTCTTAGGTGTCCTTAAAATGAAAGCAGGATGCAAAACCCACACAGTCTATTGTGATGCACGTGTCCATGCAGGATCCCTATGGCACAGGGCAGTCTAAAGTGCAGCCTCCCCTATGCAGCCACAGAAGCCCAGAGATGGCCAGTGAAAAGTATTGCCTGAACAGGAGTCACTGCTAACAATGGGGTGGCTCCCAGTGCTACAGGATGATTGTTACCTCTGGAATTAATTGTTGCCTCCAAAGTTAATTTGGCAGATATAATTCTGCAGGACAGGCCATAAAAACAGGTTCAGGCATTGTGGCTTTTGCCTAAAGCAATGGGTTGTCTCAGGAGACCAATACTTCTTTATCCTTTGCACTGAAGCTGGCTTACTAAGCCTTTCTTGTCCATCCCAAGATGGCCTGGGAAGCAGTGACTTCCTGTGATATGAGCCCAAGTAAAACTATGTCCAGATATTCACCAACTGGTTCCAGAAAGATACATATATAAAACTGCCTGCATATAGAGGAGCTTTTCTTTCTATGCAGTATTTTCTGATCCATTTCACTTCCTTTAATATTAATGAGTGTTATTTTATTTATAATATGCATATAACATGTTGTTTTATATTTTTATACATACATTTAACTTCCTTTAACATGCAACATATGTATAAAAGAACATAAATGTTCTTTTTCTGTTTCAAAATGGACAGCACCAGACCTCACACTCCCAACACATCAATAGCCTGTGTGTAGAGCAGTTACCCTCTCTGAGAGCATTTTGAAAGACAAGCAGCTGGTCAACAAAAGCCCTTTCTTCTAATCACTCCCATTTCTAACTTACCTGCTTTTGCACTATCTCAACAAGAATTTCCTTCCAGCATCAGGCAACTAGCACAGTGTAAGGAGTAAAAAATATGCTGTCATTTAACATGTCTAATCTAAACTAAAGACTGAGATTTAAAGATGCTTCGGCATTCTGAATACTCCAAGATGCAAATTCAACACAGCTGGCTCAACAGTCAACCAATAATTGCTTTACAGTGATAGACTGTCCTGTATCCCAGGAGTCATGATTGGATTCTATATACACCTTTACAAAACAAACAGCATTTGTGTATTCTTAGCACTGTATCAGCTTCATTATTTGTTATTTGAATGCCAGCCTTATAAACAGATTTTAATGTTTGCTGATCTCCACATTCAAAATACTTTAGGCCAAGGGATTTTAAAATATCCAACACTTTTAAAAGCCTTTTTTTTTTTTTTCCCAAAGGATTTTAGGAAAAGCTAATTTAAAAATGGCCATTCTTGCTGTCCATGGGAAACAGGAATCAATAGACAGTTTTCTAGCTGAGCAACTTGTACAGCAAGATGTAGCATGGGGAAAGTGAAGAAAAATACATTTGTTTAACCTTAGGTTCACAGCCCTTTTGGATACTTGTTGTTCCTTGACTCTTTACGGTAGTTCTTTTCCCAGTATCTGTTCTTTCTGTCTCCATTTCAAAGGTACCTAAGAGTTATCGGATTTATACTTGATTTCAAGTTGATGCCTTAGAATGTGATGTCCAGGGCATCCTTTCAGGCTTTTTGTTTAATAAGACCTTAGTAAAAATAGTACTACATATAGTATAATCTATGATGTCTGCCTAAACAATTTTAGGAATTGATACCATATTTGGAAAAAAAAAAAATTACAATTTTTTGAAAGCTTTTCTCAAAATGATGGATAGAGAAGAACAGGATCCCAGAAAAAAACAGTGATGCAACATGCCAGGGTCCTTAGATAAGCACTGTGAACATTGACTTGCATGCTGGCATATGATGGAAAAATATGATTCTTTCAGCTTTAAAGGTCCAATTTTGCCATAGGTCAAAGCTCAGCAAGATTAATGTCCTTTCATTGCTCACAGCAAGGATTTGGTTGGGCTCTTTCAAGAGATTTCATGTGCCCCACTTAATTTTGTTAAAAATTCAAACATTTTTTGACAGCTTTCGAAAGCTCTTCTTCCTTTAGGATTTTACTCTGCCTTTTCTGTATGGACTCTGCCCCTGTTCCTTTCCTCAGCTGAACTCAGGCTACTAGTCCCAGAGGGGTTACTTTAATATAGCTGATTTAATTACAAACCCCGTTCACTCCAATACTCTGAGATATATTACCTAGTGCAATCTTCAAAAGATGCCACACATCATTTGCTTCATCAAGCTTGTCTTCTTTGCAGTGTCAGTTAACAAACAAAATATAAAGAAGTGCTTCCAAGATGTTTGCAGCCTTTGAGCTGTTTGTTTTTCTTGAACAAACATCAGAACCAGACCACTTCTCTGAATGTGTATGTTCACACTCAAAAGACATTTGGGTAATATTTTGTTCTGTTTTTTTTCAGCACTATATTAATATTGCAGATCGTTCTTTATTTGATGCCCAAAAATACAAGTACTCTAGCTTAAGGATTTTGTTCTGAGGAACTTGAGATAAAGGCTGGAGAGAAAAATATCAATATCTTATATTATACAGATCTATTTTTCAGATTGCCAGTCACAAATATATTTGTTAAATTACCTGGAGGAGAACTTAGTCTAACTCAGAAAGGTCAATAATCAAAAGAACTAGTCTGAGCTATCCAAAACAATAAGGACAAAAAAGTGTTCGTAAGACTGTTTTCTTTGGGGGCAAATATCAAATGCCTTTGCCATGTAAGAGAAAGATCATCACAGCAACAAATCCATATGCCTCCTTTACGTATCTGAAACAAAAGGTTTTCTTCCCTTTCCAAGACTTCTAAGGGCTAGAAAGATTTATAATATTTACCTATATATGGATTTGTCCTGTGCATGGATCTGCCCTGTGCTGTGTCCTCCACCTAGCAATGTCTGCAGCTATCAGGAAATGCTTAAAGCAGAGAATAACAGGCCTGGTGGTTTCTTCAAGGCTCCAGAAGTAGGGATTAATGTTTGCTGCCATTTGATAGCCACTTGGCCCTCCAGAGCATGCTTGCCATCTCCCAGCACAGGGAGCTGTTGTGGTGTGGTATACACCAGCCAAAGAGCCCTAAATGTAGTTAGAGATGGTTCATTTTCAAGCAGAGACCAGCTAGGGATTAACAAAGAAAGAATTGCCTTGCCAGTTTATTCATTCCTGTCAAGAAGGCAAACTGTTATTTTGAAAGGAGCTAGCGACATGATGGCAAAAACCACATAAGCTGAACAGAAACTTCCCCTGCATCCTCTAGCCAACTGTAAAGTCAGCCAGCAGAAATCCTGGAAATGGTACAAGCCTTGCTGCACTGAGAGCACTCGAGTTTGGGTGCCAAGAATAAATCTCACTCTGAGGGAAACCTCTGAAGGAACTGCTGTCAACTGAGCTGTTACTGGCTATGAAGGAAAAGCTGAGTGTGGCAGACAGTGTCATGCCATACCAGATGCTGCATCCACACCCTGGCCCCATTTACACCAGGTTTGGACTTGTCAGTATGGGAAGAGGAGATTGTGCATTAAGGCCCCCTTTCTTTGCCTCAGACTGGCAACTCTGGGCCTCTCCTTTGGTTCATGCCAGCTACTCTGCTGTCTCAGAAAGCTGAAACAGCCATAAACACTATTTAACTGGTTAGTTAAGTCAGTTCACAGCTGCTTTTCATCACCAGAATTTTGCAAAGCAACTATTGGGTCTAGACCGTTATTTTAAGTCCCTTCAAACAAAGCACTAAGTTGCACAAAGACATCTTCAAGACTTTGGCATCCCAAAGAAGGACATAGCACAGGTAAGGTTGATGTACTAACCAGGAAAGCTCGGTTTGCAAATAATGCTTTGTAGTGATCTCTTTCAGCTGTAAGATGTGAGAACAGTTTTTGTAATGCTTTCTGCATGTTGCACACCTGTGTTTCACTAAACAAGATACTCCTTAAGTTACATCACACCTTGAACTTGAAATTTAGCTACTGAAAAAGAGCAGGAAAAGTATAATTTACAAAAGGAGTAGAATTCAAGTCAAAGCTGCTCATGCTGAAATACCCTGACTCTTGTGCAATGTCATAAGCTCTTGGCTAACACATGCAACATCTAGCAATTCCCATCCCCAGATCCTAGGAAAGATCCAACAAGTACTTCCTTGAAGACTTATTAAAGTGCAGCCCAGTCCAATGTAGTTCTTTAAACCAGGTTCCTAGTGAAAACTCCTACTGGTGTTAGTTACTCAGCTTGGATGAGTGAGTGTTGAATAAGGCCTGTGGGAATTTCCCTTCAAGGAATTATGCTCAGCCTCCTTTTCTCTCTGTCCAGGATCTTCTGAGTTTGAAATCTTTCTCACCACCTGATTGTGAGTACTCTATATCCCCTCTTCATAAATTCATTCCAAGTCGCTGAGAAGAGCACTTATTTTCTATGATGTTATTTATTTTAGGTTACTATGGCCATAGTAACCGTATACAAACTCAGGATATTGCAAACACACAGTAATAAGAAATTATTCAAGTGATACCTTTTAAAAATAAAAAAACTAGAGAAAAATGGACTTAGTACTGCTAAGAAAAAAAACCAAAACCAAAATCAGAATTAAATAATCCCCTACACATTCTGGTATTATGTAGTAAGAGAGAAAATAAAATGTACCCCACTGTTGATTTTATTTGCTAAATCTGTGTCAGAACTACGACAATTTTATTCGTCTCCATACCCCAAACCACTCAGATCCCCAAATAACCAGTTTATTTCTTCCACACTGAGTAATAAGATAACTAAATTGTTTCTCTGCTGGAGGTTCTCTCTAGTGGGAAGAACAGGCTTTTTCTTCATGAGTGGATGCAGCCCTGAACCAAGCTTGGAGCCACACATGAATTTGCAATGCCAGCTGTCCTGTAAGCGTGCTGATTACTCCAACAACTGTACCAACACCATTAACTGCCAGTTTGATGAATTGTGACAGTCAGGGCCTGTTTGCTGACTTGAAGTTGCCTTTGAAGTTGGCTAGGTGGTGCTAGAACACACTCCTGCATTACATCAACCAGCATATGGCTCATATTCTCCTTACTGTCGGTCAGAGAGTACTTAAAACTTGTTGTTACAGCATGCCTCCATGCTTAAAAACTGTAAAGTGAGCCGGTTCTACAGTCCAGCCCTGGACCAGAAATTATTCACAGTGCCCATTAACTAAATATTGAGTTGATTTTAAGGACAGAAATTAAAATAATAATAACAATTAAATCCTTTCCATTACTACAGTGTACAGCTGCTTGGCAATGTACTGGTGTTTTCTGTCTCTGAAGGTTATTTTGTTTTCCTCACTATCAGAAGTTGTACCAGTTCTGCCGTTTAATTTTCCTTGCCACCACAAATCTTGACCTTGTTCTCCCTGGCTGTCTTTGCAGGGTGGTTCTGTGTTATTGTTTGCTTGTTTGTAACTCACTTGGGTCTCCCAACTGAAGAAACATGTGATATAATTAATATGGGATTACTGCAGAGATGTTTGAGCACAGCCTGAATTTATATTTTCATTTGGCTGGTCAGAAAATTGGTTACAATTCAAAATGAATGTGTCATCCCAAATCTCACACTCTGCTCTGTGGACAGCTACACACGCACAGCAACAGCTGAAATGAAAATGTAAGTCTCAGAGGATATTTAACCTCTAATGCATTCAATTTCTCTTATCACCACTGACCCCATACTGCATACTGGCCTTTCCACAAAGATAAGAAAAAAAAGGGTTTGAACTGCTGAAAATGAATTGTAGCAAATAAATGCAATGTGTACCAATACAGTCCTAATATTCTGCTTGTAAGCAAACAGTTGCTGGCATTTTATAACTATTCTTGGGAAGATGATTTGGACCTTTCCTGATATGTGTTAGCTGACTGCTGTAAAGCCTCCAGGAGCAGCATGCTCAGGACCGGCCACAACTTCCAGCCACACAAGAAAGCTGATCACAGCTCAGCCATTGCAGTGAATGTGGTTCCATGTTTGCAAAATAGCAGGGAGGTTGTGAGTGCTCCATCCCTGGCAGTGTTCAAGGCCAGGTTAGATGAA
>JBAFWW010052581.1:0-12939 GCA_036873685.1 Agapornis canus
TATGGTGGTCTAAATTGTGCTGGAGACATATTATGCACAAAGACTGTCATTTCAAGCATCTGGAACATGATAAATATTATTTGGAAGCAGAGCAGTACCTGTATAGTATGTGTGTTCATTAATATATAGATATAGCAATACCCAGTGGACTGTCCTTGCATGTTTTGTACTGGAGATGTGTGTATATATATATATATATATATATATATATATGTATATGTATATTTGTAGACAGACAAAAGCATACACATGTAAACATATATATATATATATATATATATATATGAAATGCACACAGATGAATGCCTAGATTGTGTTGCAAATACCTGATTACCTCAAATGTACTCCTTGTTTTTTGTAAGCTGAGAGAGGGTAGGAGTGATCCAATGTAATATTTTTTAAATAGTTACTTTTCTCTGACATTATAGAGCAGCATGGAACTGCATACAAGGAATATGGCTAATTTGTTAAATCAGTGAGTAATTTTTCTTCCATGTGTGTGCATGTGTTATAAGCACACTTCCATTATTACTGTAATATTAAGACTCTAGGTAAGTGAGCCAGACTAGGATAACATTAAGATAAACATAGTTAAAGCTGCATAAGAAATGTGCAAGTTAATTCAGTACTGTACTGTGTACAAGATTATGTGAATAATGATGAACCAGCAAAACCTCAAACCATCAGTATAGAGCATTTGTCAAAGAAACAAAATTACCAAAGACATCCAAAGTATATTCAGTTTGGTGAGTTATTTTTGTACAGAAACAGCTTAAAATGTTGCAGATAAGGAAAACTTTGCAGGTGAGGAAATAAAGAAAGGAACAGATATGGAAACTGAATTAACTGTTAAAGTATCATTAAGTTCTTGCAGATATGACATTTTACATTGCAGGGGCTGGTTCTGAGAGATGCTGAGCATTTCCTGTTGGTTCCCTTGGGAGCTCTGGTTATTGAGCTCCTTTTAAGATCAGGATGCTCATAATGGCTCAATTCCACATGAGGAAGTAATAAAATTCATCACTGCATAGATGCAATAATACAGACAAGATGCATCTTACTATGTTCATTCTGAGAAAGAAGAATGTAAGCAACAAATAGGCCTAATAATTGGTTCTGTAAGTGTTTTGTTACTGATAAGTAAATCTATAGCTCAAAATAGCTATTTTATTTTTAATGTGTAAAATGAAAAAAGAGTTGCACAGTCCAGGTAATACAGCAGGAGAGACAAACAATGCGAGCAACTTGAAGATAGAGTTTTTGAAAGTGGATAAAAACTCATGTTGGAGTAGGAACTCCTATAAAGGGAGTCTCACTAGCAAATAAGGCTATAAAAATTATTCAAAGTACACAAAACCAGAGAACTTAGCAACATACACATGAAAAATTATGTTGGCAAGGAACATGCCCGACAATGATTTGCTTTTTGCAGACTCAATTATATCACTCTTCAAATATCAAATGTTACTAAAACGTTTGGGATTGTCAATGATCATACTAAAACCCAGTGAGTTTCATGGGCCTCTAAAACTTTGAAAAAACAAAAGGTCTCCAAGTCATTGGCCATTTTACAGCTGAGAAAATAGTCACGTAAGAATTTTTTTTCAAAACAATGCATTCCTTTATGATTCAACCATGCAAAGCAAGGGTTAGATGTAAGAGAGGGCTTGAGTGCCTGTGTCCAAAGTCTACCTGTCAAAAGTTCTCCACTGCAAGCCTAAATACAGTTGATGCCCCAGGTCTGATGTTTCTCCTTCCAGCACTATGCTTTCAACAGGTAAGAGCAACTCAGCAGCTTTCCAGACTCTTAAAGTCTGAGTGGAGTAAAACTGTTGGCACCCTTCCACAGTAAATGTCTGAAGGCCTCCTCTGCAAAATAAAACTTGCATGTACCCCTGGGTCTCTCCAGCAGGCAGCTACAACCAGATGCTGCTTTTAGAGCATAGTGATAAAGAGCCTCCTTCTAAAGCATAGAATGTGGAAGTGGGAGCAGAAGTTTGTCCCAGGAGACCCACGAATACCACAACCACTGGGCAATGGAACACTGCTTACTCATACACCCACTTCTGTTTCAGTCTTTTTGCACAGTTTAAACTGGAAAGGTGTCTTCATTTCAGAAAAAGAATATTCTTCACTCACACTGTAAAGAGTTAATAAGGCAATTAACTGAGTGCAGTCATTGGTTTGTTTTTTTTTTTGGTGCTGCATAAAACTTAGGAGAAATGTGTCTTCAAAAATCTCTGGGCTAAAAGAGATAAAAGTATTAGGATGTCTGTATGTCACAGTCAATTAGAAAGGTACCTTCTTATCACTATGACTTATCATAACTGAAGGAAATGGGCCTTCCCAATTGGCAGAAATTAGTTAAACAAGCTTAGACTAGATTCAAGTGCCATCTGCTCACTGCTTTAGAGACACAACAAAATCTGTATTAATAACTGGAGAGAAGGTAACTTAAAGGTTTAATGTACTTCTGCTTTTGATGGAAAACACTGAGTTCTAAACCTGAAAAAGGCTATTCTGTTCATTTCTTCTGGCTTTTATAATTAATCCTCTGTGTAAATTATGTTTTCTTCTTACATTGCCATCAAATGGAACAAATAAGCAAAAATAATAGTGTGGGAGTTTTTGACTTGCTAAAGAAGCAACCATAATATATAGGTTGGGGGTGGATCAGTAGAGCTGTTCAGAGCCTCAAAGCCTGGAGGCTTGCTAATCTCATGGAGCTATGTATTTCTACAAAGGCTGACTGATCTCCAGCATACCACTAAGACAGAATTGGAATTAGAAGGTGTTATTTCTCACAAAGTATGGCAGATACAGCAATTATAGTATAATGAACAACTAAGCAAGCCAAGTTCCAAGCATTCAGATAGATGTTATGATAGTTAATGCAAGACCTAATTTTTGAATAATGTGGAAAATATAGATACACCTGGTATCCATTAACACCTGCACAAAGCCATTTGACGTCAGTAAACAAAATGTCAAAAGCGTGTCAGTGAAGACATCGTGACCAGACAATGAAACAGGGAAGTGGCAGTCTTATCTGTCTGTATTACAAAAGACTTCATGTTTGTACAGCTTAAAGATATAGGTAACTTTCATATAGGTACATGATTCAGCAAACTGAGTGCTCTCTTTCTATGACCTATGCTAGACAAAAGAGCAATACCAAGTTTTACTTTGCTGTGGCTGAGGGCTGTGCCGCCAAGCCTTGAGGTCCCTTGATCTAAAATCCACATTAGTGCATGTGAGGAAGCTGGATAGACTTGGTTTTTGGCCAACTGTTTTGTTAGGACAGTGTTGTGCCAGCAGCTGAATGCCCTCACATCTCACTCACTACCCATCCACAGTGGTACAGGGGAGAGAACAGGAAAAGCCAAAGTGAAAACACTCATGCCAACATAAACACAGTTTAATAAGTGAAGGGAAAAGTGATGTAAATTCAGTCACCAGCTCTCAGAGTTGACTGGTGCCCAGTCAGTTTCTGAGCAGCAGCTGCCTTCAAAGCCAATGCCTAGTAAGCGTAATCTGAAACTGCTTAGTGTTCACTCAGAAAACAGAGAAATGACAAAATTTTGTTTCACTGTGTGGTCTAAACAGGAGGTTTATCCTATTATTGGGCAGCATGCTGAGATTAGGGACCTTTCCAAACAAAATAAAGATACCTTTTATGGTCTTTGGCATCTGGGGCTACGAAACATGTAGACAGGAGTTCTCGGAGATGCTGCTATTTGATCCCCATGTTAGGCAGCTAAAACTTTCTTAAATTTATGCCCCACTATGAAACTGAAAAGGACTATCTATTTCCACTATAAAAGTAGAAAAGGAAATTCCACTTTTAGCTCTAAAAATAGCCCTATTCCCACCCCTTTTAACACCCCACCCTTTTAAATACAGGACATCTTTTGGAAAAGTTGTTTTTTTTTTTAAAGTCCAAGTGAAAGTTTAAAAGTACCAAATTCACAAAATATATATTCATGCAAACAGTATTTGAGAAATAATTCTACAGTAAATTCTATAGCTTCCCAAGTACATAAGTGATAGCAAATGATTCAAATATTTTAACTCATCTTTTTGCTAATGACAGAAGACAACTATCACTCTACTTTTGACAAGGAGGTATGTTTTATTGATGAGAACTAAATACTATTTTAAAAAATGATTTTAAAATGTGCTATTTCTTTAAACAATGCAGCATATTATGCTGGGCAAGAATTTACAACTCTGTCTGAAAAAATGTACTGCAAAACTATATTGGTTTATGTCCTCTTCTGTAGAGGCAGGGTACCTGGTGAATTATTATCCCAATGGTATTACATGCTGAATGTCTAATGCTGTTTGTGATAAGAAGACTATAAGGGAAAAACAGCTGGTCTATTGAAAAAAACATCAAACTGAACAAAATATCTTCACTGTCAGTTAAGTTATCTTAACTGAATAATTTCCTTATATACAAAATAGCTTTCTAGATTTCTTTCTCCATGCCTGTGGAATAAAGTGATCATTCCCTTGGCAGTTCCAGGCTTACATTACTACATGACAGTTACCTTTGAAACAAAGTGTTGCCATATTATAGATAAACAATGCTTCTAAAGAAGAAGAAAATATAAGAAAGGTGTATTTCAGGATGAATTCACGATTTTGGGTTAGGTAGACCGCATTTGTATAGATTGTAAATTGAGGATATTGTATAGTTTAGAAACAAACAAATAAACAAACAAACCTGTGAAGTTTTGCCTTTCCTTCTGTTTGTAAATTGTGCAAATATTTGAATTAATTGACGTTTTCTTGGATGTGTTTGTTATTCCTAATTATATGCCAAATAATGACTGCATAATTATTGAGTCTGAATTAATTCATAAGTGTCTTTTTGCTGGTACTCAACATTTGACACAGGCTGTGACTCCATGTTTTGAATTGCCTCCTTGCTTGGAATGAATCTGACAGCTCCAGAGCTCAGCCACCACTGAGGTCAGGGAGATAACTGCAGCTGAAGAACAGACCAAATATTAAAAAAAGTACTTCCTTTTATCCCAGCCACCTGCATGTAATATTCAGAAAGAAGCACTAATTTTGAATAAAGAAGTTGAATATTTTTGGCTCCCCAGCCTCCCTTTACACTTGCCCCTTTCAAACCTGAGATACCTACATTGCTTCCCTTCAGTGGTTATTTCCTCATATCCATTTTATGTAATTTAGTTTCTTTCTATTATTCAAAACTGTTTACTTTTTCTCAAGCTGAAATTATTCCTTTTCCTTTTTATTTATTTTTTTTTTGTGTAATATTTGCATCCCTTTTTACCAAAACCTGAATTCCTGATGGAAGTTTAAATTCATAAAATTTTAGTCTTCTTTTGCTAGTAAACATGTTCTTGAAATATTTGCATTGTATTAGCTATTTGCTGGAAGTTGAATGTTAGTAAGCTTTAGCATATTATTAATTGTACAAAATACCCAGACAATAGATTAAGCACTTGTGCAATGTTTAATGCCTTGTCTTAGAGTTTAAGAATAGTCTTTAGCAGCTTTTGTTACCATTTACTCATACAGACTTTAAGGTTTAAAGCTAACATTCTTAAACTAGAATAATCCCTAAATGATCTATTGGGGAACTAAATGTGAATTTAGGAGGCTGCAGTTCAATTAGTAAATCAAAAATCATCAATAATTTTCCAATTTCCAGTTTGATCACTTTCAAGGAGAGAAGAAGGGGTAGAGACTGTCATAATTCAAAATGGAAACATAATTCAGTCTTTAGAACATTTTTGGTTTTGTTGTTGTTTTTCTTCCCTCTTTACCCTTACGTCTCTCCCCTCCCTACAATCTAGCAGATATGCACGAAAAAGAAGATTGTTTAAATCCTTATGGACACTGTAGGTTATTCCTTGAATTTTACCTGGAGAGCTCTGCTTGTTATTTAGAGCCATTCACATTTTCCCCACCCATCGGCTGAATGCAGGAAGAATATTGTTTATTAAGACTGTGATTAATTTTTCACTGGTGTCCAGAGCCACAGTGCTCTTAAGGGATGGGCAAGTCAGAAACATCACTCCCTCCTACTCCTGAGTGCAATTGTGTCAGTCTTAGAGACAATGCAATTCTTCATTAGCAGCTTGTGCAAAATTCATAGATCTTTTGGCCACATATCTTATTTAGAAAGTATCTAATCAATGAGAATGTGTGTTTTCAATGTGGAAGCTTCCTGGGTGACTGATGAGGTCTTTTAAAGGCAGTATAAGTGGTCATGGAGTCAAAGTACCTTATATTATTGAAAATTTTAATGTGATCATCAATAAATAGGACCGAATGAAGACTCTCAATTCAGATAACTCTTACCACAAGAGGAATTATCACAAGTGCACTAATCAGAATCAAAGCTTACTCGTTTCTTCTTGGCTGAAATTCAGCTTCTATAAATGAAATGTCATTCTAGTCAGGTACATTTACAAAGCACGAAAGGGAAAATAGTTAAAAAAAAGTGAGAGAGTAAAAGACTTCAAATCTACAAACAGAAAATGTCTTTATCTTCTAGGGCCATTAAAGAAAGAAAGCTCTGAAAGAGCATTAAAGAAAAGAAAAAGAAGAAAATTCCCCAATTTTTTTTCCTGATATGAGTAAAATTAATTTTTCCTGGAAATGTTAATCTTCAAATTTGAAGCTGCACTGAAAGAAAAATAGCAACAGGGAAGATTGTCAGAGACCTGGATATAAGAATTGTAGATAATAGACCTCCAAAAAGTACGTATGAAAACTGGGAAATTTGTAAGCTAAAATTTCTGCCTATTTCCATAAACATCATTCTATATAAAGTGATTCAACAAAAAAAGGAAGTCACTTTCCTGGTTAGAATCCCAAGCTACTAAAAGAGAATGTTAGAGATTGTGTCATCTACAGAAGAGTAATTCCATTTTTCTGAACACACTTCAGTTGTATTAGTAGCATACTTAACCTTTCAAAATTTTAATCATCAATGATATATGCTAAAATATGTTACTGGTTTTTTGAAGCTACATTATTTAAAATGCGTTTGTAAATATGCTGTAACAGCACCCAATTAAATCCTAGATCAAATCATATGACAGAAAATCTTGTAATTTGTGGCTTTCTTCTCATAGGAATTTCTTGTATTATGCGGGACAACAGCACAAATTAGTTCACAGTAATTAGGTCTCTGACATTATGTTGTCTTAAACCTTGAGAAATTATGAACCAAATCTGTGATTTGAAGAAAGTCTAGTGAATTATTACCACAGTATAATAAAGACCTTTAAAAGCATACACAGAATGTGACTTCAACATTTTATTCTATTTTATGATTTTACAAACATAAACCATGATATGAAAGTTCAATATTTATTCCAATTAATTTAATTTATATTGAGGAATTTTACACATAGAATTTCATCCAGATGATGGGTTACACACACAAAACCCCAAAGAAATACTTGAAAATTAAACTATTAGTCTATTTTGATTTGGTATAAATCAAAGGCATTTGCATATTTCTAAATTTTGAGTATGCACAATTAAAAAACCCACATGCACAGCACTGAAGCATAGTCAAAGGAAATCCTAGACTTCCAAGTACTCTTAAAGTACAGAAAAAGATAGGATAAAAGGAGTTATAACTGCAAAGTGTAGTTTTCCATCTAGAGGTCAGATGGTAGCCCTCCTCATGACATTTAATTAATGTCATAAAATGTCAGTGTTCTAGACATTGATCTCAAATGTTTAGTTTTAGTTTGCATGTTTGGTTGTTTGTTTTTTTCTGGGTTTTTTTTATATGACCAAAACAATCTGTTCACAAAATCACAAACAACTGTACAGAAAATAATTGCCACAACTTTTTGAGGCAACTTGTTCTAGTGTCTCACCACACTCACAATGAAGATCTTCATCCTAATATTTAAATCTCCCCGATGTCAGCTTAAAGCCATTCCCCCTTGTCCTACCTCTACAGGCCCTTGTAAAAAGCCCCTCTCCAGATTTCTCATAAGTTCCATTGAGCTACTGGAAGCTGCAATAAGGTCTCCCTGGAGCCTTCTCTTCTCCAGGCTGAACAAGTCGAACTCTCTCAGCCTGTCTCCATAGGAGAGGTGCTCCAGATCACTAATCACCTTCATGACCATCCTCTGGACTTAAGCACGCCCAAGTTCCTTTTGTGTTTGGGGCCCCAGAGCTGAATGCAGTATTACAGGTGAGATTTTTGTGGAGAAGCCTGAGCTTTTAGGGTGCCTCAGTCATTAACAGCAAAGTTTGCTCTGCAGCCTCCCAGACTTCATGCCTAAATGGGAACTTTGGAGAAATTTTCTGCAGGGGTGGAGGATCAAACAGGGGCTTTGTAAGTAAAAATGGAGTTATACAACACCAAAGTACCTGTTTAAAAAGAAAAGGAATAAACTCTGGAGACCTACGACGCATGGCCAGTTGAATCAGGTTTTCCCTTGGCCACTTCTGAATGAGTTTTGAATATTTGAAGTTTCCACCACTGTTCCGAGAGTGCATTAAAGTGTTTGACCATTCACAGCAGAGTACTCTTCCCTTATATTGACTTCAAATTTCATTAAAATTCAAGTGAAAGGGATGGTGTCTGAGAACAGCCTGAATCTGAGAACAGACTCATTAAAGGGCAAATTATGCTTAGTGGAACTTGTTGCCTTCTAATGATGAAATTAATGGCTTTATCTTTGAGGGCAGAAGTACATCTTGCCTATAGTGGGGCTTTGAGCACAATATCATATTGTATCTTGTTAGCCAAACAAAGATGTGTTTCGTGATGGAGTGCAATGTTTCTGGAAAAACGCTTGACTGCTTGGGAACTAAGGCCTATGGTGAACAATTCAGCTCCTACCTGGAAATTGCCTAGAAATTGTATTAATTAGGGGCTGAGGGGCCACAACTTCTTAAAATCTTTATTTTTGACTGAGATGATAGGATTGAAGGCACTCGCCAGCAAGTTTGTAAATAGCACCAAAGTGAGGGAACCTTTCAGTACTCAAGATGGCAGGATTGCTGTTCAAAGGAATTCCAGCAGGCTAGAGGAATGAACAACAATGGAAATTCCCCTTAAGCAGTCCTCCATGAGTCAAGTTAAACAGTAGCCCAGGTTACTGGAAAAAATACAGGTATCTGGGATCAGAAAATACCCAAACTCAAGCTCAGAGAAAAACCTGCTCAAAGTAAAATATTTGGAAGCATATGATCCTGTCTGGAAAATCCTTTAATTTTTTTTATACCTCCGCATATACATGAAGCTATTCTGTCTGTGTGTCTTTCTGCAGTGTCCTGTAGCCAGGAAACAGTCTCACATGGCCAGCTTTGCCGTGTCTTTTGGACAAACTGTGTTCTTTTGGGGAACTAATCCTTTCTTCCATATTCTATATAAATTACACATTTACCAGAGCTTCTAGGACAAAACTATAAACAAAAAAAGGTATCTGGAGAATTTCAGTCTTAAATAATGTAAAGTAAAAAGAAAATCCCATTGTAAGACATTAAGTATGTTTTGTAAATCTCAATATCCTTTGCCTTAAGTTTCTGCGTCATACCATTGCTGAGGCAAAACAGTAGAAAAGGCAGTCAGACTTTTCCCATTGGCTTCCTTCTGTGTTCTTTAAGGTTATTTGTGTTTTATGTTTTGTCTGGAAAAACTGAAGCAAAGCAAAAATATAGTACCTAACAACAAAACACAATAAATACATATATTAATGCTTTAGGTGTCCCTCAGTAGGCATAAACTGTCTTCAGATGTTAGTAGCATGCTGAACCATCAAAAATAGTTATGAAATAATTAAAATGTCAAGTGATGACAATATCTACGAACATGCTTTTTCAGTTTGTCTCAGCTAATAGTTAAGTTTATCTTATTTCTTTGCTCATATAGTTGGTGACATAATTTTGTTGTATTTTTTAATGGCTATTAAAAATATCTATTATAGCAGGTATTTTTAGACTATCTTCATTATTTGACAGTTTTGACAGACATTATTGATTTGGCCAGCAACTGTGGCTAACCAGAAGGGGACAATGTGACAGTTTTATGTAACAAAAGGCACAGTGTCATGTCAACTGAACTAAATGTTGTACAAAGTGACAGCAGGACAAAAACGCCTTTCAGACTTAATTTTCTGCTTCATTTTTTCTACCATCAATACATAAGGCAGTGCAGTAGGTGACACAAATTAGCAGGATAGAGCAAAAGGTCTATCCCTGCTTCTGTTGCTATACTTGACTTCTTTCCACTAAGGTAACCAGCAATTATTTTTAAGGCGAACGAAAAAGAAGAGCAGCTTGTAATCAACCTAACCCTTTAGGAGAAAATACATCCCTTATCAGGATTCTTTATATGTCTCTCCTAGGTGGCTTTTTGGAAAAGACGAAAGAAAAAAAGTCCCCCATCTGCTAGGTCATGCCTACAAGACACATTCTGTCAAGCCTTAAAAGCAACAAGAGCTTTGCCTGTGGGATACCTATAATTATTATGCGGAGTGGCCTTGCGCCTGCTGTAGCTCATTGTTCTGCTAACACAACCCGAATGAGAACAGTGGCTCCAGGCTGTGAGTTGATAAAGTGCAACTTTTCGATTTTGCTCTTCTATGGCTCTAGCATTGTACAGAGTCCGTGAGTGACATCTTTGGCCTTCCTTTGGGCTGAGCAGATTGAAACTGTCATGCTGAGTTAAACAATGACTAGGGGACATAACCTTAGCAAGGCCTGTCATTTTTTCCTACTAATTCAATCTACATTTAATCAATGAAAGTAATTTCTTGTTTGTTTAAGTCTCATACCCAATGGATCTAGAGGATCCTGAAGTAGTGCACCTCCACCCTGACCTTCTCCCCTTTTTGAACTTGGACTAGTATATCAAGAACAGAATTAGTGAAAATTGCACATTGCAAAGTTGTCATGCTGCTCACTGTACATTTACTCTCCCTTTATGTTTATATATAGCTATCCGAGTGTTACTTTAGAATTTAGCTTTCCCACTAGTTCAATAAAAACAAATTACCTACAGCTATACCTTCCAACAGTAAGAGCAGCACGATGTTGAGAATAATATGTATCTTCATCCAGGAACATACATAGCTATTCAGTGGTTGTCCACATATATGTCTGGTATGTAAAGGTAGTAATGTAAGGATATTTCTTCTTAAGCACAGTCTATCACTGTTATTGAAAGTAGCCAGTAGTGACTTATGCAAGTTCAAGGACTTTATTGATCGGTCTAGCTGGTCTTAATCAAAATCTGTCTTCCTTTCCACTCATAGTGATTAAATAAGTCTAACAGAGCCTGACATCAAATCTTTGACTTTTTATTGGTTCTCAGCAAGTGCTGTGCTCAGCACTTCAAGAGCCAGCAGTTGCCAGGCAGGAAGTTAAAGACTTGAGGAAAGTTAGAAAAAAACCCCTAAATCTAAATCTATACGGCAAGTAGAACATATCAAGGAAAAGAAAGAGCCCATGTACAAATTTTCATGCTTTCTGAATGGTTTCCTTTCTTTTTAATAAGCAGTACCTTTTGAACACATTAGAGGAGGGAAATCATTATTTGTCTGATTATGAGTGAAAAAAAAAGCAGTGTTTCAAATTATATTCAGTATTCTAATCTGATTTTGCATTCAGATTTTGCCCAGTTAATCTGAAAAGATTCTGGAAAGAAAAGAAGTCAACAAAAAAACCAACTATAACTTTTTAGGCAATAGATATATAGTACTTCTATAAAAATACAAATAAGATTTGTAGTTTATATATTTACATATCTCCAAAAATTGGATGTGCTTTTCTAAAGACATGATCAGAAATTGAAAATATGCTCTGTAGCTGATTATTCCTTTTGAGAATTTATTTCATAGAATCATAGAATTATAGACTCATAGAATTGTTTAGGTTGGAAAGGACCTTAAGAGCATCTTGTTCTTTGGGCAAACTGTTCCAGTGCCTCACCACCCTCACAGTAAAAAACTTCTTCCTTATAATAAAATCATAGAACACTGGTTGGAAGGGACCTCAAGGATCATCTGGTCTAACCTTGGCAAAAGCAAGGTCTAGACAACATGTCCAACCTCTCTTGGCAAAAGTATGGTCTAGACAACATGTCTAATAGATTTTTAAATGTGCCTGACATTGGGGAACCCACCACTTCCATAGGGAGATTATTCCAATGGCTGATTGTTCTCATTGTGAAAAATTTTCCTCTGTTGCCCAGTTGGAATCTTTCTGGAAGTAACTTGTACCCATTATCCCTTGTCTTTCGCATGACTGAAGTAAGAATTATTGGACCTATGATTTCATGGATCCTTCTTGTAAATCTATGGGGACATTCCAGTTAGCTACCATGTCTGCCTTTTCAGTGTTGGTGACTAATTCACCTCTCTTGTTTCGCAGCACGTCAGATAGCCTTCTTGAAAAACTCTCAGCGTTTGCCAGCTGCTTTATCCTCCATGGAAGCTTTCCATGGAACCCCTCCTAACTCAGCTCTTATCAGGCTGAAGTTTGCTATTCTAAAATCTAAAACCTTTGTCTTAGTACTAACCTTCAGCATGCTTAGCAGCATCCCAAGCTCCACCAATATTGTGGTCACTGCAGCCAAGGGTATCACTAACTGAGATACTAATAAGGAGGTTTTCTTATTTTGTGAATAACAAGTCCAGGAGTGCCTTATTCCTGGATGGCACATATCGATTTCTATAAGAACCAGTTGTGGCACCCCCTTGGGAATATCTGGAACCTTAGCTCCTAGAAGGAAGCGTACCTCTAGTGACTCCAGTCTGGCAGATGGGACCTCAGTGCTCCTTATCAGAGAGCCACTCACAACAAGCACTTGTTCCTTTTTGAGGTAGCCATTGTGTGCTGCTGGACAGTTTCTACTTACAGACCTTGCTTTAGAATCATAGAATCATAGAATAGTTAGGGTTGGAAAGGACCTTAAGATCA
>JBAFWW010052582.1:6707-21058 GCA_036873685.1 Agapornis canus
TTATGGGAGGGGGGTTGGAACTGAATGATCTTAAGGTGCTTTCCAGCCCTAACTATTCTATGTATTCTTATAGACAAAGATAACATTACGTGCAAATATTTTAATACAAAGCCACCACATGAACCCCATGTAAGTCCGGATGACACCACTGAAGTGAAACAAATTTTCTCACACTGGCTTTTTATCCAAAATTTCTGCATGAGGGGCAGGAAGGAACAGAAGTTTTTTAAAGTATTATGTCTAGTCCTGACTATCACATGAAGCAGAGCATGTGTTTGAGGAGATGATGGAAACATTCCCAGTGCCTCTTTGTGGTCATGCAAAAGAAGACTGGGGAAAAATAAAACACTCAGAGAAGCCCAGGGGACCAGATCTTGTGGTAGGGGAGATGTATCTGTGAAAAGCTGAATTTGTGGGTTTTAATGTGGCTTTATTCTCAGTGGTCAGATGAGCAGTGTGCACCCCAAGTTATGTCAACAGAGTTCCAGTGTTCACAGACCTATCGCCAGTTGAAAGAGAATTTGTATGAGAAGATCATTGAATACTTTGACAAAGGAAAGGTAGGTCTGAAGAGTTCTTCTTCTGCCAAATTTCTTTTTACTATGGTACTTTGTATAGTTATATTTAACAAATATCTTCTGTATAAAGCATTTGTGTAAGAAAACCTCTTTGAAATGTGAGTCAACTACAAATTACGTTGTGAAGGGTTATTCACAGTGTGTATTTTTATATGAACATAATTTTTTCAGTAACCATACTCACCAAGAAAGAGGACTGATGTTTACACTAGTGATGAGCATCTCTATAAGGCAGCAATAAAGTAGTAACAGTTCTTGACTGTACTTCCCTTTACTACACAAAAGCCCACAGGCTACCCAGACCTCACTGCTGACCCATTCCATCATTATCTCCTGAAACCAGACAGTTCAAAATGGACATACTTACTTCATTGAAGTCCAAGAATTGCATCCCAAACTGAATATGTTACAGTTTGATGTTCAACACCTGGGGTTAGTTCAGCTTTCTTAGAAACCGCTGTTAATAAGATTGCCTGTCAGTGCAATGACAGTAGAGTTTAGATTTCTGAAAATCAAGCAAAGGGCGAGAAAGCAAGGAAAAATTCTGCACTGCTGGATAACGTTCAGAGCTACCCAGCCTAGGAGGACCTAGGACCACCAGAAGCTCCCTTTTGTCTCCTCTGTCCTGAATACGTGAGAAGACTGACAGAATTTGTGGATATATCCTAGAAAGAGGGCATTTCTATATGCTTTAAGACCACTTTTGTGCAGCATACATTAAGCACTTATCACAGAAGAGTATAAACTGTCCCAGGCTTTCCAAAAAAGCTTGGTAATTCCTGACGGTACTTTTCTGAGCTGGCATTAAGTTGTGTGGAAGGAAACAAGCTGCTACTCCAGGCAAGTGGCTATTAAAGTCACATAAGTTTTTAGCTGACATGGGGGGCTCTTATATGCAAGTCTACTGATGATTATGTGTCCTGTGAAGTGTGCTGGGTTTAAGGAGAGGCAGGTAGCAGTCCCTTTGTACGCTGCTCCTGTTCTTAGGGTATATTTTGTATGTTATGCACCTTAGTGCTTTTCTCTTCTTTCTTAATGGATCGGAAAGGGCACGTGTTTCTTTTACTATCTCATTATAACAATGAAGTGGGTTTACTTATTCCTTCCCACACTGAGCCATATAACACTTTCATTTTTTACATTAATTTGCATTCCTAAAATTTATGATTGCCTTGAGTCATCATTCTGAACATGCAGGTAATAAATGACTTCAATTTAAAGACAGCATAATTAATAAAGCTGTAGTTAAACAGTGAGACTTGTTGGTACTAGAATGTCTTTATTAATATGTGGTTGTATTGCAGATGTGGGAAGAAGCCATAGCTTTATGCAAAGAACTTGCAGATCAATATGAAAAGGAAGTTTTTGACTATGAACTTCTAAGTCAAAACCTGGTAAGTTTATTTAGAGGTCTTAAAATTGAGTATTTTCAAGCTGTCAAATGATAAAGCTGCTTATGAGCTTGTTGTCTACAGTTGTTTTTTAATTCATTTATCAAAGAGTTGCTATGTTTTATTGTAACCAGCCACCAGTATTGATTCCTATAGAACTTTGTTCAAGTTGCATGGACATATGCCTAGTAAGGTATTTTGAAACTTCTGTAGATGAATCAACATGTTCTCACTTAGCACAATTTAAAGACATACATAAAATAAATGTAACAGTTTTTGAGGACTTTCAGGGTACACTTTAGGGTACATGTTAGGGTAGAAAAAGCACCTGGATGCATTTTTCTTCATTGAAAATTTTCTCTAAATTTTAGGAACTGGAATCTTGACAAGCCTGAAGAATTCTGTCCCAACCAGGGACTGGGGGAGTAACACATCACAAGGAATTAGAACTAGGTCCAAAGGCTAGAAGGAAGATGAAATGTTCAGGAATTTGTTTTCATTAAAATTGAGTTAATCCAAAGAGATTCTCTCTCTCCACCACATACCTTCTCTTTTTTACCCCAAAGATTCCACATTCACATGATCTGTAACAAATGTTTAAGGCTCATTCAATGAATTCTCAATGAATCCTAAGGCTCATCCCTGAATCTTCTACAAAGAAACCACAGGAATCAAAACAGGATGTTCATGAACAGTGTTGAGTACAGAAGGAGTTTCTTTTCCTCCCAGTAAATTCTATTTTCAGCTTAAACAAAAGGTTCAAGACAAGTTAAAGCCAGTGTTTTTGCCAATTCCATTTCAGTTGCAGTGCTGGGTGTCTCCTAGGTATAACACAGGAAATACAAATAGTAACCCTAAATGACACTTGGTGTTCTAGGGAAGACATTCTTCCAAGCCCTTTACATAGCATGATGCTGGGGCAAAAGTGTGAGTTGATCCATAGCTCTGAAAACATTTGAGGCAGGGAGTTTTTCCAAGTGGGTTATTTAAATAATATTATCAGTGAAGTGTTTAAAGTGTTTGTTTTTCTTTTCCTGAAGAAATGAAAGATAAGGCTGATTCTGAGACCACATAATTCAAGTTGAAGCCATAAACATTTAGCTATGTATTATATTTGCATAGAAAGGTGTGTTTAAGGTCCTGCAGCAGTACAAGTGCTGGTGCATGCAGACTGATTAGTGCTGTAGCTCACTGATGGACTGGTAGCTCTCACTTATTCACTGAGAGCTGTAGCACAGAGCCTAGTATTGCTGTGCAGGTTAACAGCAAGAAAAACAAAACAAACAAACAAACAAACAAAAAACCAACCAAAAAACCCCCAAACGAAACAGAAGTAACTGCCATTGCTTTTGCTCTTCAGATTCAACAAGCGAAGTTCTATGAAAACATCATGAAAATTCTGAGACCTAAACCGGACTATTTTGCTGTTGGGTATTATGGCCAAGGATTCCCCACATTTCTAAGGGTAAACCTGTTTAAACTCTTACTTTGTTTTCTTTTTTTTCCATTTATTTTCATATGCTTCTAAAAATATGAGAGTGCTCTCCTAATGAGTTTCTGGGGATATTGGGCATGGATTTAGTTTTGCTTGGGTGCAGGACTGTGGAGAATCTGAATTGTCACTTGTACGGCTGTGCAGAAAATGTTTTCAGATGCGTTTTTAAAGTTGACTATTTCTCTTAGTTTGATTGTAGAAACTGGAGGATACTTCAGTAGTGAAGGTGATACACAACAGCCAAATGCATGTAAATATGACATAATTTGTTACAGGCAGCTCTTTATGGTTTATGTGTGTTAGAACTGGATGATAAGGTCCTTTCCAACCCTAACTATTCTATGATTCTGTGTTTCTTGGATGAGTCCCCACACAGGTTATTGTTAACTAGTAGAATGCCAGTAACTAACTTATGTCCAAATTAAACCCAAAATTCTGTTTCACATGAGGGAGGGATTTTAAGTGGGCCTTCAATGAACTGCCAAGAGTTTCACTTTTATGTTGCTACAACTGAAATACATTACCAATGTAGAAACAGCGTATTTCTCAGACCAATGCACTCTATTGACAACTATTTGTCTTTAACAGTGGGAAATAGTAGTTAAGTAGAGTAGGGAAGAGGAGTATAATGTAGAGCAGATGTGTAGTGATACTGACCTGGTAAATATACTCTGCATACCTGATAAACAGCTTCTGGGGCTGGAGGTGACAGTTTTGTTTTCTAGCCCTTCATGGATTGTTCAACAGTAAATGTGCCCAATTGCTTTCTGAACTGGTGCCCTCCAGAAGAGTGGCCTCACAGTATGTGTGTTGGAAATTCACTGTTGCCTTTTTGTTGTCATCTGATAATTTCTCTACACTAGTTCTTACAGGGAGACTGAACAGTTTTCCTTTAATTCCTTTCCTCATCCCATTCATGATATAGTGTTCCTTGTAGTTTTGGTTTGTCTAATGCAACCACTCCATATGTTTAACATCCTGGTTCCCTTACTGTCCATGTCCTAGTTCATGAGATGGCAGGACAAGAAGTGTACATAGTATTTGAAATGTGGATATATTATAAGTTAGTTCAGTGTGATATTGATTCTTCTTTTCTTTCCCTGTTTTCCTTGTAATGACCCAAGTTCACATTGCTTTTTTGATATCTGATATGCATTGAGCTGACATGTTCATACCAACTGTCTGGTATGACTCCTGAATGAAAGCTTTTCCCTGAATGGTAACAGCTAGTTGATATCTTAGGACAATTATGGTAATTTTGAGCTGTTTTCATTAAACAGACCTCTATACACTGATTCTACTCCCAGTTTTCTTTGCTTTTCTCCACTTTTGACTATGTGAAAACCAAGAATCTGAAGGGTCTGCTTTAAATCAGGAAATCTGCCCAACTTAGGAAGTCATACACAAATGGTTTTTATTTTATACTTTTACTTTTTACTGGTTTTAAAAGATCATTGCTTTCTTTTAACCACAGTAGTGCATGTCTTCAGAGCATAAAACTAACCTGAATATTTGATGTTTTCTTGTAGAAAAAGAATCTTTTCATACATACTACAATGAATATTGTAGCTTTCTTTACTCTTGAAAAGCAGTGAAAGACCTCTCTTTGCCAGTTTTAAAGGCCAAAGTTGCCTTGAAAACAGTGGAAAAATATGCTAATATTACACCAAATTAAGCATTCACCTTTTTTTCCCTGGTGTTATAGATGTACGCCGTTTGATAAGGCAAACCAAACCACAAATGAAGTTAAAGTATTGTAAATGAGGACATGTCATAATATCAAGGAAAAGGAGCAGGATCAGGCAAAGGAAACGTATACACTGGTATTTGAAAGCTGTGAAACCTGGATCCAGAATGTTTTTGAAAGATGCTTTTGCTTGACAGACAAGAAGAAAAAGAGTTACAGTATTTTCCTTACCTCCCATTCTGATTTTATTCTACTCTACAGGAGCATCCTTAGTGATGATGCCACTTTGTCTTCATTCTAATAGCATCCAGTAGGGACTCTGGACAGTCTGCTGCCTCCCAGCACCTGGTCAAAATGGTGTCCTGCTTCATAGTTAATGAATATTCAGAAAGCACTAACACTCACTCCAAAATTTGGAGATGCTGTTGTGTGTTTGTGCTGACAAACACGCATCTCTAGCTTCTGCCTCAGCTTCATATAGCCCAAGAAATGTATTCCTTGCAGAACAAAGTATTCATCTATCGTGGGAAGGAATATGAGAGGAGAGAGGATTTCCAGGCACAGTTGATGAGCCAATTTCCCAGTGCTGAGAAGATGAACACCACCTCACCTCCTGGAGAGGAGGTGAAAAGCTCTCCTGGTCAATGTATCCTTTAACACATGGGTGATGACAGAATGAAGGTGGGTTAGGGAGACCTTGTTTTTAGCAAGAGTTTATCCATGTGGAACAAGAATTTCCTAAAAAGGAAGCAAGTTTATTAATGTGGCAGCTCAGTTTGTACTTTGATGTTCTTCATGCATTTTATGTTTTGTTCCTAAGGTGTTTGCTCCTGGTTTTCTCACCATTCTAAGCACTCTGTCTCTTTCAGTCATCACAGAATCATGTAGGTTTGAAAAGACCCTTAAAATTGAGTCCAGCCGTAAACCTAGTCCACCATTAAGCCATGTCCCTAAGTGCCATTATACATGTTTCTAATACCTCCAGAGATGGTGACCTGGCCACTGCCCTGGGCAGCCTGTTTCAGTGCTTGACAACCCTTTCAGTGAAGAATACTCATTAGAGTCCATAGATGGTTTACCTTTATTTTCTTCAGATGGCAAAACTAGTGATGAACCACTTGAATTGGCCAAGTTTAAAGCAGTGATTTGTCAGTTGCCTCACATTCCTAGCTGTTGTGTCTAGATACTATATATGTCTTCCTTGAACATTGTTCTGACTGACACTGCACTTGGCTATTACCGGTATGTCTGGCAACAGAAATAGGCCTTATGTCAGTCTCAGACATTTTCCTAGGAAAATTAACTCATAAACATCATAGACCACCTTTTAAAATACCCCAAATTATTCTTGTTTAGAAGTACTTGAACAGTTGCTTGGATGCATTATCTTTTTCTTCATGTTTTGATTTAAATCATTCCTGGCTGAGCAGATATGAAATCACTTGATTGTATCAGACATTTTTTTTTGTCACATGTTGGTTCTCTGTTATTAATTCTCAAGGTAATGGAACATTTCACATGCTCTCTTATGTGTAGTCTAATAGAACCTGCTGGAGGAGAAAAGAATCCTGCTTTCTCTTCACATGGTTGGGCCTTATTATAGGCTTTCCTAAAGTCCTACATTAAGCTTGAGAGCCAAGCTCTCATAAGTCTGATTGGTATCTTAACTAATTGTATTTTCTTAAGATCATATGCTTCAATCCTTTCTTAGAGTAGAATTGCTCAAATCTAACAGGAGAGATGCACTACTTATGCACTTCAGAAAAATCTAACCAGAGGACATGAGTTTCAGATATATTGAAATATGTAATATGATGTATTTACTTACAAGTACAATATTCAGCTTAAAAAATAACACTCTTGTGGAAAAAAATCTGGAGTAAAAGGGCTGCTCAGTTACAGATTTCCAAGATGAAATTCTAAACATGAGGCCCTTACATATGCCTAAAGCTAAACAGTGAAATCCTTAACATCAGATGTTGTTGATGGTTTTTTTGTAAATTGGCAGGGCTTTAAAATTTAATGAATGATTCAGTGCAATAAATTTGGCTACAAATACTCAAGCTCAGTAAATAATAAAAATATACAGTTCAAAATGAATATTAATATATATTAACTGGTTACCAGTGGCAGATTTTTCCTTTTTGGCAAAGCAAGCAGCACAAATGAAAGTCTGAACCCTGTAAATATTTCATCAGGAAATGTCTTTTTTTATTATAATTCTGTTTTTCATTTCCCCTGCAGCCTGCACTATTTCAAACCAATAGTCAATGACATGCCCTTAACTTGCACGGTTTCAGATATCCAGTGTTTTACAGTGCAACCAGTCCTCGAGGAGCAACCCAGATTCAAAAATAAGGCTGTACCTGATCAAATTATAAAGTAAGTGAATTTCTGTAGTAGATAATACGGTGAAAGGCAGGCCATGCTCCTAAACTGACCATCATTACTCTGTGAATTTGGTCATTTGCCAATTGATCTTTTATTGTCTTAGTTAACTGACTTATGTATCACCTAGGAATTTCATCAAAGAATATCTACCACTTCAGGACTAGCATATGGTGACAGGGTGGGGAGGTGGAATCCATGCTTTGGGTCCAAGTTATTGTGTTTTCAACACAGCTGCTTAGGAGAGACAGGTCTTAGAGTTGGCTGGCAGCATGACAATGGTTGAGTTGAAGGCTTTTGTACAACAGAATCTTGTTATGACTTGTTTTCCAAGTGTGAAAGACGTTGAGCAGAATGGTTTCCATTTGTACTATGGTCAAGATTTTGTAAAGGAGAAAAAGAAATGAATTGTCCAAATTATTTTGAGACCAGATTAGCTAACCTTTGTAGAACTGCTTGAACTTACTACATGCTTCTACTTAAGTGTTCTAACTACACATCTGAAAAGTGATAGTTCATTTTAATTGATGATGCCAAAACTGCATACAGTAACTACTGGAATATTGGCTGACTTCAGGCTTGTGAGACTTTTTCCTCCAAATCCATCAATATATAAAGGGGTATTATAAGATGGAGAGAGACTCAGGCCTGTAGTGACACAGTGATGGAACTGTACAGTACTTCCTTTTCTTTATTGATGCGAATAACCTTAGGTTGGATCAGAAACCATATGTTCCTATGAAATATCATACCATAAGCTTGCTTAGCTCAACTGTTCAGGGTGTCTTCATTTGTTTCTTGCTGTAGGTTTCCAAAACATGGCTTACTTTTACTGTAAAATATTTTATTTTTCTCTGCAAAATTAGCTTTTACTTACAATATAATTCATCTTTAAGGACAAAAAATGAAAAAAAAACAACCAAACAAACAAACAAAAAAAAATACCAAAGGGAGAGGGATGTGTTTTTTATTTTTTCAGAAAGACAGAACTGTGCAATCTCTGCTTTTGAATCAGCCAGTGCTAAAAGCCGAGGGGTTACAAGTTCAGTGGAAATATGTGCTTATAGGGATTAGGAATGATTCATTAGCTAAACAGAATAGACCATAACATGAATTTACAATAGATTCTTTACACTGATGTCCACTTCTGTGAGTATTTGTATGCATTTTCTTGTCTGTCACAAAAAATTGATAGTAATGGCTTCAAATGTTTAGTTTCTTGAATAACTCTAGTTCTGCATTGTGAGCAGAATTGTAGGCGTGATTAAACTGATGTGGCATGTGCTGTGGAGGAAAAACCACATGTATTTCACTTCAGGTGAATAGAGCCACTCTGTTCAGCCAGTTATTTTTAACAAAATATTTTCCTTCTCTATGTCATTCTAAAGCAGGCAAGCAGTGTGCATGCCACAGCAAGAGACAGGAAAGCAAAAATCTGTTCTAAACCTTCTGGTGGAGGTTTTAACATAGCTACACCCAGTCACAGGCTGAAACTTCATACTTGTAAAATACTGTGTGTTGACCCTGATTTATAGATAAATAGTTGCCTCCTGAGTTTTCAGTTAAATGTCTTTTTCCTGAGCTGTAAAATTGCTTTTAATTAAAAACCTCAACTGCCCCAAAATGAAATATTTCACTGAGATACCAAGTTCCATAAATTTCTGAATTCTGTATTTTACAATAGGTTTTTTATTCTTCCAGTTTTTACAAATCCAACAATGTGCACCTGTTCCACTACTCAAGACCAGTCAGAAAAGGATCTGTTGACCCTGAAAATGAATTTGCTGTAAGTAGATGAATGACAGGGTGATGGATGAGGTTTTGGTAGCTGTGACTGAATTCTGATCTAGATCCTTTCTTGGCCTCAGATCACTCCTTACAAATGCCCTAACTTTAGGATCTGGTTCAAAAAACTAAACACAAGGTTTTTCTATTTCAGCATTACTCTTGTGTACTTACTCAATGATACATCCCTGTTTCAGTTGCAGGTAAACATTATGTAGTGAAGTCTGTTCAACACATTTGTGTTAAGCAGTAACATTTTCTGGTGCAGATTTTCATTAAGAAACAAGATGCCATGTAAATGAATCTCAAATGGTTTGCCTCATGCAGCTGACAGCACTTGAGTCAGCTGCCAGCTTGGCAATGAGAGGTATGTGTTGACTGCCTTCATCAGTCAACCCAAATCCAGACAGACTGCAGTACTACCTGTGTCATTTTTATTCCCATGTCCTATGGTGTAATAATAAGAATGGTCTTTGTTGTTTAACTATTTTAGGAAACCTGCAACACCATGCATTATTTTTCAGTGTCATGCATAAAAATGTGGTAAATTTCTATACTGCAATTTTATAGATACCTGATACTGTATAGCTTGTCATGAAACCATGTCATCTGGTCCTTAAGGTTAAAGCTGTGGTCTTGGCATAGTGGTGGGAAAAGCTATTTATTTAAAAAGCAGACCATTTCAGTTCTCTGTGTGTTGATGAGTCCTGTCAACAGTTTCACTTGAGCTGCTCACCAGTTGTTAAATTCAATACTCCAAATGCAAACTCTACCTTGACATCTCAGCTTTGCACTGTATTACCAAGATTCAAGATGCACATCAACTTCCTTTGCAAACCAGAGTTTTGAAACCATTTATGAATATACCTTGGGATTGTTTTACAAAAACCTACATTGTTAATGTTTTCACTGCTGATGACAGTAGGTAATATTTATACTTGGTTCAGATAGGTGAAGATGGATGAGCTGATACTGGTAAAATAAGGAGCAGTAGTGTAAATGAACTAGTGACATTTTAAAATACCAACAGCTAGTCTTGCTTGAAGAAGAAAAGAAAGGAGCAGAAAAGGGTAAGAATGCTGGCAAGTTGTTGCAGGGGTGTTACTGGGTTTAATTGCAGAAATATGTGGAGGGAGGAAGAATAATCTGGGTAGAGGTGAGAGTAGGTCATTTAGTTGTGGTCATTCAATCTGTAATGACAAAAATAGGAATAGATACCAGAAGATGCAAAAGTGATTTTCATTTTCCTCTGCTTTGTGCTACAGATGACGTAATCTGAAACCAGACAAATGATTTGTGCAGATTGCTGTGCTTGATTCATTTTGTAGAGTCCTTTAAATGCAGAAATGTGCGCGTAGTTTCCATCTACATGCTTAGACTCTGACATTCCAGAAGGCAGGAAAGATTAAAGTTTAAATCCTGACATACCAATTTCTCCCTGCTATGTTTTTTTGATAGTCTATGTGGATTGAGAGAACATCATTTGTTACAGCATACAAACTTCCTGGGATTTTACGATGGTTTGAGGTTGTCGCCATGTCACAGGTGTGTATTTACATGCTGAGAACCCCGAAACCATGTATCACATCCTTGTGTACAAAACTGTGAATTTATCACATAAGACTATTTTAGTTACTTATTTTTATATCTACAAAACTGTAACTACTTACATTTTATCTTTCTATTGCTAGAATTAATGTATCTTATACCTGATTTATAGCTTCAGCACCAAGTCCTAAGAGAATTGAACAAATCTCTGTTGGTTTGATGAATATTAAGAATGTTGTGCTTATACATGAACAACAGTTTCATAAAACCAAAAAGACCTTTTTATCTCTTTATAAACCTAAGAAGTTTTATGTTTCTTTATAGACTACAATAAGTCCTTTAGAGAATGCTATTGAGACTATGTCCATGACAAATGAAAAGATTCTGATGATGATTAACCAGTATCAGAGTGATGAGAACCTTCCTATCAATCCACTTTCTATGCTTCTGAATGGAATAGTTGATCCAGCAGTTATGGGTGGCTTTGCTAAATATGAGAAGGTAAGAGATTTTAAGTCAATGCAAAGAACATATTCAGATATAGTATACCATAATCCTACTACATCCTTTGGTCAAAGTGACAGTGAAATGTGGACTGGGACTATGAAAGCTGTAACTCCAGTGATTAAGAAATCCTCATATCCTGGTTATAGCTGTCTTTGAAAGCAGAAGCTAGCAACTAGAGTAAGTGAAGTTCATTATTAATTGCAGTTATGGGGGATTTTATATGTTTGTGGGAAAAAAATACCCTTTTTTGTGGCTAAATAGGCTCTCTCACATCAAAAGATTTGGCCTGGAGTAAATGAACAACTTTATCCTACAGTAGGTCTGAAGTATTTAGATGTCAGTTATCAATCTACCTATCACCAGGTTTCCTCAGTAACAGCAGGTTTTGTGTGGTAGGTTTTGTTGTAAATAATAGGAATGCAAATAAAAACTGTTCTGGCAATACCTGAAAAATAGAATGTCTTTTGGAACTGAACTGTAGAAAATTTGTCCCTAAGGCCACCTTGTCAAGGTGCAGCAGGAGAGAAAACAGGAATGCTAAAAATTCATATAAATTTAAGTTCTAAATTATTGAAGTTTGGGATTAAAATGAATATGAGGTTGCCCAACAGCTGCAGAAAAAGCAAGTGCCATGGCCAGTAGTAGGCTCAGCACATCAGATAGACTCAGTGCTGAAACAATGCTATATGTGCATGTGTATATGTACACACAAGAATTATATGTGGTAAGCATGAGCTGTTCTGGATGACTATGGCTTATGCTATGTTATTCCTTAAATATCATTTGTTTAGCTACTTGCCAGCCATGGACTAATAGCTACATTCTTCTTTAGTATGTGGGGGATGAGATCTTTGAGCAGCAGAAGGCAGTGCATATGCAGTGTCTGGCTCTGCTTGTCAATGGCAGAGAGATTCCTGTTTAAGGCTGACTTATGTCAGTAAGTAGGGTACTTGAATAAAGTGATCATTTATCCATGTAAATCATGGTACTCCAAATATGCAACTCTTTATATTCTGAGTGCAAGCTTAATAAAACAATAACAGGGTTTCATAGTAAGGGTCTTAGACTCAGAAGTTGGACACAGACTGAATACATTTTACCAAAACAGCACCTCAGTCCTCAGCTTGTATGATAAGGAATTACTGTCTGGTTGAGGAGCATGCATATGTCTCTCTGGTTTGATGGCCAATGTTGTGGTCACCAGTCAGAGTCACTGCAGCAATCACTGATCTCTTACTGTCAAAATGATGGACTGAATGATTTTTCTTTGTCTAAGGCTTTCTTTACAGATGAATATAGCAGAGATCATCCACAGGATCTGGAAAAGCTGAACAGACTCAAAGATCTAATTGCTTGGCAGGTAACTTCTTACTGACAGCAGTCATCTGAGCCTTCATCAGCTATTCCTTTAGTCTTCTCTTTTCTATCAGGAGAACATAGCATTTAGTTGACTCATTTTTACCATGTTTTGGGGGGAAGGGGGGGAGGGCTGTAGTGAGGTGGGGAAGGGTGTGTTGGTTGGTTGTTTTTTTTACTGTTTCCCCAAAGCAGGGAGGGGTAGAAAACTGAGATTCTTGTTAAAGATTTTCTGCCTAGTTCTGTGATGAATTCATAGTTTTCTGAAAAAGGATTCATAGTAAAGGACTCTCTCTTAGCCCATATGTTATGCTTCAGAGTATATATAGCTGTAATAGGACTGTCTAGGTATTGTCCTATTTAGATGTTAGCAGAAGGAACAATGACTTCAGTTCTTTCAGTTTTAATGTGCATAACAGGAAGCATGTATTACTGACCCATTAAGATCACTGCTGGACTCTCACAACTATGTCTCCTCACCCTCTGAAGTGGCACATGATTGAAAATACATTCTTGGGGATCTAAATGATCCTGTCCTTCGGGTTTTTTAAAATCTGTGCCTAAACTGGAGAAATGGCTTAATTAAAAGAATCACATCATATTTCCTGAGGAGTGTAGTTCTTATAGTGTCAGTTGTTCGATGAAATGCTGCCAAGAGTCAGGGACGTTACCCATCAATCTCTTAATGTCTCAGGGAAAGCAGTAGGCCTGAAAAGCAGTTTGTAGAACCCATCCTTTGGAGTGGTTCATTAAAAGCCACATACTGTGGGCAACAGTTATAGTTAAAAGTGCCAGGATTTCAAACCCAGGTTGTATTCCTGAAGGTAAACAGAGCATGACTAAAGGCATAAGCCTTCATGAATTTCTGGGGAAACAAAACAGTTGCACATGTTAGAAATTCTCTTGGGAAACAGCTTTCCTAGATATGGGTATTCCTTGGTTTCTGTTTGTTTGGGGGGTTGCTTTTTTTGCATGAGAAATGGAGCTCTAGTTGCTCTCAGGAGTTAGATTCATGCTCAGTGAACCTATGAGGTTGCTGCTACCTGCCTTTTGTGTGACAAATAGCATGGAAGGCCATTAGGAAATATTTGTAAGCTGTATCTCCAGGGGAAAACTGAATATTCTGCCTGTACTAGCAGCACCAAGGTTATTGGTTGTCTTGGTTTTGTTTGGGCAATTTATTTATCTATTTATTTATTATTTATACATGTAAAATTATATAAACAATAACATGTATAATTATATAACCAATAACACACACACACGCACACACACATATATATATATATATATAAAACCAATAACATATATAATCAATCCTGCAGGCACCCTTTTTCCCTCAAAGAGGAAATCCATCTATAGGAGGTGGTAGCAGAAAACCTGCTCTGTTTTTACTGAGATTCAAGGGTAAATGGCTCTTTTTACTGACCTAAGCATTTGTCATGATAATGGAGGGAAGAAAAACATGACCTTAGAAATCATCAATTCTATTTGCATTATCTAGTCCAAATAGAAATTTTTATTATCTATATTTATATTGATGCTTGTCAATTTATACCAGTGCTGCGAGGGCTGGAGCAGCTCTGCTCTGGAGCCAGGCTGAGAGAGCTGGGCTG
>JBAFWW010052584.1:14755-29285 GCA_036873685.1 Agapornis canus
TTTTCCTTTTATATTTATGGGGACTATTAGAAAAAAAAAAAAAAAAAAAAAAAAAAAAAAGGAGAAAGAATTAAATCTGGGACTCAATGAATACATGACAGTGCTATCTTCCAGAATGTAGCTGAGACTTTTGGTGAGCCTTCAGGCTCTTCTGAGCCTGCATGATTAATCCCATAGGATTTTATGCACTGACAATTTACAGCTTTGACACATAGGTCAGTTACTGATGTCCACAGTTTCATTGTTTATCTTTCTACCTGGAAAGCAAGAGACAATGTGATGGTTTTATTTTAGTAGCTTTATTGTGCATTAGTAGTAAAAGGTTTGCCTAGTCCTAACTGGTTTCATCAGTATATTGACAAGAATCATAGATGATGCATTTCAAGCACTGTGTGCAAAGCAAGCCACTTTTGCTACACAGTGAATATCAACTGGAGGAGATACAGAGGATTCAATCAAAGAAAACACTGGTTGCCCTGATTTCTTTTTGCCTGAAGTCATTCTGTCTACCACAGGACTGGAGACATACTGCAGTGGAGACACATATATTCTGAAAGAGAAATATGTCTATTTAGTTTTCAGAGTCTTACATAAAATTTCTCTAATTAGCCAATTGCTTCTTTCAGCAAGGGCTTTCAAAGAAACAAAACTAACAAAAACAGTGTTTCAAAGGCTGCCAAAGATAAGATGCATTAAACCTACTCAATATGGTCAGACTAACATTTAACGTCCAGTGCTTGCTTATAATAAAATTTTTATGAATCATGGTATAACTACTAATATTGTGAAAAAGGGTAACAAAGCTGATAATGATACAGACATTTTATCTTGTAAACATGCAGAGATGGACACTCAGGAGAGCAGCAAAAAGCATAAGAAGTTTCTGAATCCAAGTTATAATAACCACTTAATACAACACTTCTAGGAATGGACATCAATTAAAAACAAACAAACAAACAAAATAGTTTATACAGTTTTTGCCCTTCTGTTTCCACCACACCGAAGATTCTGGTGGTTGTTTACAATCATAAAGATGCAACTGCTATTGAGAATGTTGATATGCCATTACTGTTAATCATTATTATGAAGAAATAAAACCCCAATGGTCATGTGCATGTATTTTTATATAATTATGCTAGTTTCTCAATCACTTCTAATGTTTCCACAGTTTTCATCATTGCTGGCAGATCAGCTCATATTCTTGATCTTTTATTATTCCTATTTGAACCCAGTAGTGACACAGTAAGTGTCTAAAGTAGAAATGAAGCTTTCATTAACTTCGCAGATAATTCAATATACCACAGCATGGGACCAAACCAAAAGAAGGAAGGGAGCAAACTGAAGAGGGTTGCACCATGAGTATCTGGTCTGAGTTCAGGGAGCAGCAATGGAAATGGGAGAGGACATGGAGGTCCTTAACATGAAGCCTGCTAGATAATATGGGCAGACCTGCAGGGACTAATAGGAAAACAATGTCTTTGATAGGTTTATTATGTTGGATTTGCTTTTGCTTGTCTGGGGTTGTTTCAGAAGTAATTTTTGTCCCTTGCCAAACTACACTTCTAAAAGCTTGAATTTAGCCCTCAGAGTGTGTCAGTGCTTTGCAGAACAGCCATTTATGTTCTGATAGGAAGTAAGTTATCAGGTCAAGTTACAGCTGATAATGGAATTGACAGGTTCTTTTCCAAAGTTAGAGTTCATAAGACCATTCTGTCTATTACAAGGACATACTTTAGCCTTGATTACTTGAAACAATATTTAAATGCAACTGGGCATGTTAGCAAAGAAGCCATACAACCATCAGTGCAGAGAAGAACTAATTCCCAGTCAGGACATCAATTCCTTAAAGCCCCTTCTCCATCAAGGATTCCTCACCCTGACCACTGGCATGTCTGCACAGGCAGGAAACACAGAACAGTTTTACACAATGTTGGCAGCAAAGTCAAAATGCTTTCCAGTTCGGGACGTAAAAACTACACAGTGATGCTTTCTCTGTAGAGAAAGGTTGCACTAATATAAGATTGTGTCAGAGGCAGTATTTCAAACTGGTAGTTCTCTGGCCATTCTGTGTGACTTTTGTGAGCTGTTTGAAGTATTCCCCTGCCTGTTTCTTGTAGTGGCAGATATGAAATACAGACATTTTGAGTCTGTCAGTATGCTTGTCTTCAGCAAGCTTGCTGTCACCCTGCTCTTGTGACAGCCCTGCCACAGTACATGGTAGGATGGACAAGGCTGCTCTTATAAGGAATGCTGCAAACTCACAAAGAGTCCTGAGTGCAATCCAGAGATGAAATGTCTTCTATAGTGGCAACTTCCAAGAATAGATGGTCAAAGAGAAGATTGAGATTATTTCTTTCTCTGCCCCATCCGCTGCCTATTTCTCCTTCTGTTGTCAGGTTGGTTCAAGTGTAGGACTCCTATTAAACACAAGACCTGCTCAGGAACGCCTGCAGAAAATGACCAGATTTCCGGAATAATATACGCACTTTCAGGAGAGATGGAGCACGCAGCGAGTAGTAATTGGTACCATATCCCCATCCCTAGTAATCCAGGGAGCTCAATTAAATTACCATGCTCTATTAAGAAAAGTATGTTACTACACAGTTAATGACACAGAACATGCACAGAAAGAAAAGCAGATCTAAGGTCTCATTTTCAATGTCTGGCTTTTCCTACCTTCCAAATGATTTATGATATTTAGGATGCCTTAATGTGGAATTTTTTGCCTTAAAACTCACTGGTAGTTTTAATCTTGAAAGAAAAACTTGACTGCTGCCCCAAGCAGAAAGGAGCCTGAGTCAGCAATAAAAGACAAAGGCATGGTTAAACTAAGCAGTTTCATGACTAAACATCACACACAGTCTTTGAAATATGGCAATAAGTTAATCTTGCAAAACACACAAAGCAGGGGTAGATGCTTAATAGATGAGAATGTTCAGGCCTCTCTCTCTTTGCTGCGTCATCTTTGTAAGATCTGCAAGCCTGATACCTACTGTTAAACTCCTTACTCCCCAGAGCTCTTTTCTATCCAGGAAAGATGAGTATTGATCAAGAGATTAATCATATTTAGCATATGAAAAATGGATTTGAAAAGGTTGTGGTTGTTGAGGCCATATTTGTGAGTATGTCAGTAATATGGATGCTGTATGCCACTGCAGGTGCAATGCCAAAAATGCATCATGGTAAAACAATGTCACATAATGTGGCAACCTACTGTAAACACAATTGTCCTATGATTAGGTTTTAGGGTAGTAACATGGAGTACCTCAAGGCGGTATGTTTACACCTATACTAACATCTATGGAAATGCCACAGCACATATAGTGCCTATATATGCTAATAATTTAACCCAAGTTGAAGGAAAGTTAACCTTTTTCAAATAAATTGCTATCTGAAAAATCAGTACCCCACTAAAATGCAAATGACTCCCTTTCATCTCTGAGTCACGATATAATAATTCAATATGATTTGGTATGGAATATGACTCACTGCTGTTGAAATCATTGGGACTGACGTTAGATTTTAAATGTGAGCCAAAATGTAAGGTTAGCTGCTGGAATAACACAGTAAAAAAGGTCAGGTTCTGAAGGGGGAGCTAGATACCACTGTGAATTACAAAAACTGCTTTCTGTTAGTTGCAGCCAAATGTGTGTGTCCAGTGGGGGAAAGGTTGGTTCACTTAAAAAAAGGCAGATGTTATACTAAGTGAAAGCTATTGTGGAGTTTGCCCACATCCAGGGGCAATCTTATCATGCTTTGTGAATCACCTGGGCAGGGATCAAGACTGCCGTCACAAGTGAGATGGGATAGAAGACGCTTGAAAAATCATTGTAAATGGATGGTTTGCAGCTGTTGCTGGCAGAAGTGAGGAAATAGCTTTCTTATAACAAAAGAATCTCTTTGGAAAATATTGAATCTGATGCTGTTGGAGATGTAGCATTCCCACATCATTCAGTATAATTAATGAGGACGGAAATTGGTATTGATGTTAGCTAGCACCCATGTGCAGGTGCAGAATTGGACTGGCCAAGATGGAAATGTCTGAATTGTTTTCTCAATGCACAGAAATGTGACTGTTATAACAACACAGACATATGTAAATGTGGGACTGGGACCAGGGAGCATCCACTGTTCCATGCTATCTGGAGAGAGATGTTAATATCAAAGGTCTGGACAGGAATATAGATGAAACATGCTTGCACCTATGGGAAAAATCACAGAGGACAAAAAGGATGAGGCGAATTTCTAAGTGCAAGTAAAATTACTGATGTCCACTAAATCTGTCAAGTTTAATTAACCAAATACTATGTATGGAAATAGAGAACCTTTTAGGTTATTTCATGCTCTGGTTTTCTTCAAGGCAGATTTTGCATACCTTTAAGAAAGGACTTTTCCAGATAAGGGTAATTCCTACGGTAATTTACATGATTCCCCAAACACGTCTTGCAGAAAAAGTCCATCTCTCATCACTTCCCATCTTTTTAGGGTGAAGCTTGAGCTCACCTTTGGGCGTTCCATGGTTGTGGGAGATGATTCAGGGTGCATACAATCTGACATCTGCTACAGTACTGCTTGTCCTCTTGGGCAGAGGCTCCTTCGTGCTGTGAAATACTCATAGCACATCTTCCTCCCTTTGGCAAGCTGTGCCAGGACTAACACTTAGAAGGTTATAAACAAGCCAAGAAAATGTGTCTTTCTTGCAGGCATACCTGTGGCTATGATTTTATCTATTCAATATCTCTTCTTATATGATCAAGCCAAAATAAACACAATATAATTAGAAATCAATATGTAAATGAAAGAGATGAGCAAGGCTTATAGTTAGCCAGGGTGCAACTAGACTTGATGGCAAAAGAAAGGCACTGGCAGATGAGAAGGCGAATGAGGAAGTTGAGTGTTAAACATGTTTTCCCAAAAGTAGCAGGCAGCATGTAGCCCTTTCACTTCCTGCCACAGAAAACCTGTAGCTCCTTGTTGGGATTTTGTTGCTGCTAGCTGTTGGTCTATGGGCTCAGAGCATGCTGTCTTTTCTCACAGCTGCTATTTTCTCCATCTCTTCCATATAATGTACTTACCCACATAATTCCAGCTCTGACTCCATGCTTAATAATGCTCTTGTGGTTCAACGATGCCAAGAAATCATAGCTCCTGCTGAAGTGCTTAGTGCCTTGAATACAGCAGGGACCTTCTTATCATTCCTTTTCTAGGTTGTCTAATGGACATTTCTGAGAACTGAGTCTATGCTTAGAAAACAAACAGCAACAAATGATCAGTACAGCCTTCCTCTCTCATTTTGGTGAAACCAAGAAATTAGAGTAAGAATCATCCAGGACAAGAACCTCAGCAGCATGCAACTGAGTTCTTGTATTTTCAAATGATGTCTTTCTACAACTTTATAACACAGGATTTGCACCTCTTTAGTCTACTTAATATCCTACATGTAAACCCTATCCAAGTATAAAAAAATGTCCAGTAGAGTCAGATGACACGTGTTCAAGCCTTACCAGCCATGATTTTGCACCATTGTATGATCTGAGGAGTAATTTATATTTGAATTAGCTTGCTCTATGTTTCTTGCCCAGGAAAGTGATTCAAGTATCCAATATTTCATTTACATTTGACAGCTGTGAATAACTGTTATCATGATCTAAATTACTAACATTAATTACAATTAGTTTCTATTTTGGTTAAGGATTACCTTACATTTGGAAAAATGTTACAGTTCATATTTTGTTTTTCAGAAATTCATTTCCTTGCCTATAATACCATATGTTTTGAATTTGCATTTGCAGTATAATACTTGTATCTTTTGAGACATGAGAATGATTATTTAATACCACAAACAGAAAGTATAATCACACAATTGATTTGTTGAAGTGCAAGATGACTCCTGGAAACATGAATCAATTGAGCAGATAAGCATTATGTTAAATAAATCCTCAAAGTAGTATTCTTCCCAAGAATATTACAAATATTACCTGAAAATGTGTCAGCAAAATAACCTGCTATGTGAGAAGGAAACAACCACATTTTCTTATACTGAAGCCATGAATTATTTTTAAGTCACTGATTTAATTTAAATATGCATGAATAGTAAGACCTATATCAAAGAAAAGATGCAAGTTGTATTTGAACAATCAGAAAATCACTGTTCAAATTCGTGTTATAGCCAAAAAAAGAGAAACGTGGGAAATGTAAAGAAAGGAACAGTCTAAGTCATGTAGTCTTTTGACTTACTTGGGCTGTTCATATTCATCTCTGAAATTCACTACAATATTCTCTCCTATGTGCATTCATTCCCTTTCACTCTGAGCAATTTTTCTGTTCGTTTCACTGCCCATATTGTTGCCTCACATCACCCTTCCCTACAACTCCAGAATCCCATGATAGAATTTGGAAGAACTGCATTTTTCCTTTTCAGATTTGTCCTCAAGCCTCAATTCTGCCAAGTAATAGTGGTTAAGGATGAGAGAATACTGCCAGTAACTGGATTATCAATAACTATATCCTCCTATCATTTTAGCACCATGTCCATTGACAGGTTCAACACGTTCAGCATTGTGTTCCGTTTCACCCTGAAATACTTTGCCCATAGCACATAGTGCAAAAACCACAGAGCTTGCACAGTTTAAATATACTTCACAGGAGGCATCATTCTCCTTGCTAGCAGATAATAGAGAATCTGATGAATCACAACTCCATTGAAAGGAAAATGAACATGGCAGGCACAGACAATAGTTGACAAAAATGCTGTTAATTTTTTACAACTAATATATTGCAGGGGTGAATCAGTGATGGTTCAAGGGAAAGGTTTTATCAGCATCTTACTTTATTTCCTCTCTGATTTGGAAAAAGCCCTCTGGATTTGAAAGGAAACAAAGGTGTGTCATCTTCTTGGTTATCCAGGAGTTGACATTTTACTGTGTTCATAAAGAATTTATTCTTTCTAATTCCCTGCTCTCATGTGATCACAATTAGCACTTCTCCACACCCAGAGGAATCCTTCTGGGGATTAGCTAATGAAAAGTGCTGTGTTCAAGAAATGCATTCATTTTGGCTGCTGTTATTGGCTTTTTTTTTTGTCAGTCAAAATATATTGATATTTGAGGGCCCCAGCTACTGGCTGAAATTTCTTTCTTCAGTCTCTCACATGGGTGCAGATTAATAATGCTTTCAATCCACTTCCACTCAAAAATGTAATTTTACATTGTGTTGCAAAAGTGATTTTTCTAATTACATTTTTTTCAGTTGAAGAACAGACCATTCTTGAAACATGAGAAACCTCATGTTTCTCCTGATTTGCACAATCACTGGAAGTTAGATTGCTTAGGACATAGGATTTTATTTTGTATTTATGCTAACCAGATTGTATACACAGACACTATTTTTGTCTGGAAAAAAATAAAGGAAAAAAAGAAAAATCGCCTAAAATAGTGCAGATGCATGTTATTTCTTAAAACCATTAAAAAAAATGTGTATGTCTCTGCCTTGCACTAACCCAGCGCTTACTGCTTTTGACAGAGCACCAGTCCCACTTCAAAGCCATCTGACCACCACCCGAAGCCAGTGGTACTGGTGTGATATTTAGACTGGTAAAGACCTGGAAGGCCACATACATAGGCATTTGTGTTGCTGGCTTTTGCTGAGAAATACCTGTTGATATAATGTAGCACTGGAGGCAAAAGTTCTAAATAGCAAGGCATCTTTGAGGTCAGAATCCCATGAATCAAGGTGTTCATATGAGCACCTTGGTACCATTTTTTGAATGTCCATTTCCCCTACAGTCTACATCAGGACTGAGCCTGTAAAACTTCTAATAGCTACATGTTGTCAGTACAAGGGCAATACAAGAAGGTCTTCTGAGAATTCCCCTAGAATCAAAAGAGGGCATCTCCGGTTTTGGGAAACTCTCAAAACCAGCTAAATGATTGCTTCAAGATACCTTGCTTTCAGGACATTTGTCATATTGAGCATTTAAGTGACACATTGATTCACTTTGCAGTTTATTTAATATTCCGATTATGACAGATCTGTATTTCATTCCCATTTGGAAGATATGTGATAATCAGAAAAATTATTTAATCTCACCCTGCATTAGTAAAGATTTTTCATGACTTCAGATATCAAGTTCTGCAACAGTGATAGCTTTCAGTTAATTGCTCTCAATGATGTTTTCTTGTTCACATACTGTTGCATAGAGAAATTTCTGATACTGTCCTTTCACTGTCATCTGATCTACCTAATGAAGTTGGACCATAATATCAAATACCACAATATGTGAAAAGTCATCAGCGAAGGCAGTGTTATTGGATTTTTGAAGCTGATAATATTTGCTATACCTCAATCATTTGGGACAGTGACTTCTGACATCTTCACTCCTTGAAAATAGTCATGCAAACCTTCCATATATGGTGTGGTGTCTTCCCAGGATAAAGCGGCTCCAATGGTATTTCAGTCAGAACTAGACCCAGAAATACCACTGCAGAAAAACATATGGGTCATTTTCAGACAGAGATGGTCATTATAAGTCTAACTGCTGACATTAAGGACTGTTTCTGTGCTTCTTAGGGCCCACTATACCAGGTAAATAATCAGATATAAGATCCATACCTCCTTATTATACATTTCTTACATTTTTACACAGAAGAAAACAACAAAACTGGCTGTTGATGTTGTTTAATATTTAGCTCTTCTCCTCAACTGCAGAATGATAATGAAACTACAACAATTTTGTGAGTTATGCAGGAATTCAAGTTTTCAAGGTACCGCATTAGTCTATTTCATAGAAAGTTGAGATGTTCTCAAATGCAGGAAATTGTGTTTGTTAAGATTTTTATGAAGTTAAGACTAAATTGGTTGCTAATCTCATCATCTGAGATTCTCATCTAGTTCAATTCACCAAGCTCAAAGTTTTGCCTTCTCCAACCTACAGTTGCATTGGCTTAAATATAAGATAAACACATCCAAGTGTTATAAAGTAAAACCGAAGTTTCACAAACGATACCTCAAATGAGAAATTTTATAAAGTGATTTTAAGTTCACAGAACTGAAAGGTTACTTAAGCTTATCTATAAGAGCTTACCTCTTAAAAAGCATTATTTGAAAGTGCTATATTTTGAGAAATCGTTGCATTACTCTTTCATAGACTCAGAAATGAGTGATCAGGCACTTCTTATAATGCTTTTTTAGTTTCAGTCACTTCATGAAGTATCTGAAAAGTGTAATCCTATTTTAAAATCATTTGTTCCACAGCTCAAGTGCAGAGACAGATCGATGGCACTGTTTCATTTCCCATTAAATTTGCATTGAAAAAACTCAGGATATTATTATTATTTATACCTATCTATGTTGCAATAATGATTGAAACTGCACAGTGTGAGATGTGTTCACGGGTGCAACTTCATGCATACAGTTCATAATATAGATAGGAATGTGATGAAACAAAAGGGTGCCTGTAGCTTACACACACTTGTTTGGTAGACAATACAAGGTATAGATGGAAATGGATTTACCCAAAAAGCTAAGGCAGATCCAAGAACTGATCTCAGATTATTTGAATACAACTAAAGCAAACTTTGAAATTTTACTCCTAAAAGAAAAAAAGTTTTGTTCCAGCTCTTGTGCTCTGCAATTAGCATGAAAAACAAGGCCATTTTTAAGCCTTTTAAGTATGAAAAACTACAATGTGGAAGGAAACTGAGATGTTGCTGCCTCTTGCAACAAAATATTTAGCAGTACTGAAAATTAATGATGGACAATTCTGGCACAACACCAGAATCAAACATCTATTATATTGGCATAATTTTTACTTCTTCTAACTGAGTCTGCTGGAATATGATTTATTTCAGCCAGCCTTTGTTCCCTTGCAGGAATTGTTGACATAGTATATTATAGCAATCAATCAATATCTGATTAAATGAACGAAGCTCTTTCATTACCTTGAAGCCCAGATTGAATTGCTGCAGCTGTAATGGGAAGACAATATTTTACCTTACTGTGAGGAACACCCCACCCTGCTTTCAAGACTTGATACATATTGTTCAGGTTGTTCAGTTGGAGAAGAAGAATTATGTCCCCCCTTTCCCAGCAGCAGTTAGCATAGAGGGCAGAGGATTAACCAAAGATAGGACAGCTGTGGCATTGCTTTCTCACTGTGTGCCGTTTAAAGCTTGACTGCTAGGGAGGGAGAAGGAAAAAAAACAGGTTTTCCAGGAATGGACAGTCTGAAATGAGAGTTGGAATGACTGCATGTCTATATTATCCATGGTACATAACCAAAAATGCAAGCCCTTATGGCCTATCATGAATCACTTTGTTGCCAGATGGCGAGGAGGTCTGTGCTAAATCTTTACCAGCTTCTGGCCTGTTATTATTAGGAAGCAGAAGAATAAACACGGTAAGCTCCAATAACTGCTTTACCAACAGTTGCAGTTACCAACCGGTAAAGCAGTTACCAACCGGTGGCCCAGTGACTGGCTAGTGCAAGTGGCTGTAACTTCAATGCTCTAGGTGGAGAAGCTGAGTCTTTTCTCTAATTTCAACATACAGTAGGACTGCTTTACTTCCTGCTTTTCTCATTCCATATCTCCAGCTTCATTACTGAGAATAAATAATATACCAGAGTTAAGAAAGTAATTTTGCAGTAGCAGCGCCAGTGCACCTAAAGGAAAAGAAGTATCATTAGTTCTTTGAAATAGCACAAGCAGAGCTAATGGAGGCTAACAACCATGACTGTTTGCTCCTTGACCAGAGAGAAATATAGTCCTGGCTTTGATTTTGTTAATGGGAGATTAACAAACTGTATTTCCACCAGCCTAACAAACCTTTTTTGAGTGTTTGTGCATCATAGCACTGGCTCTTTTAAGTCCCCTGAAACTATGCACAGAGGTATTCTGAAAATATTACAAAACCAGACTTAAATCAGCTTAGCGCACTGCAGAGCTGTTCAGTGCTAAATCAAGCTCTTATATGTGAGATGAGCATTTTTATTTTGGCTTTGCACAGTCACAGCAGAAATGTGGTGTTTCAGAGCAAAGTCATTGGCATGTCCCTTTGCAACATTGCTAGTGCTCTGCCTGGGATGCAGCTCCAGCACCTTTGCCCATCTGTGTGGTATGCAGGTATGCAGTTAGGGTGTGGAGCCAGCCCTAGCACCAATTCTGCAGGTCTGGTTGGGATAGCATGGGAGGAGCCTGGTCCTGGAGTTATTTTACAGAAGCCTGTTTCTGAAACCTCCAACTTTCTCTTTGCTCTTGGGCAACGTGCACTTGGCCAAGGGTTGCTCATATTCTAAGTCCTCAGAAGATGGCTTCCTACCATGGAGGAGGTAAGGGCTGAGCATCTTTGCAACCTCTCTGACCTCCTTCTCCAGGAGAAAGCAGCAAACAGCACAGACACCTGCACAGACTTCCCAGGGCATGTGAAGCCTCTAAAAACCTCACATGCAAAATCCCACTGCAGGGCTGAGCAGCTATCTGTTAGTAGCACAGCCAGGATCACCACTCCAGTGCCCTTGACTCCAAGCAGTGCTGTCATCAGTGCTGTAATAGATAGCACTCTTGAACAGTGTGGGGAATAGGTACTAACTAGTTAACATAGCCCATTTTGCTGTCTATAGCTGGAGGTCGATGTGTCTAGGGGAAAGCGCAGCACTTTATCACACACTTTAGGTGCAAATTTTGAGCATGAAACTCTTGCCAAGTTGAAGCAATTATTTTATTGGCTGGAATAAGTGATCATGAGGCTTTCCTGGCATGCAATTAGCTCTTTCTGTTTCTTTTTTCCAAGCATTGTGAACGTTTTAGAAGAAACACCAACCAAGAGGAAATTATTCAAGAAGCATAGGGCAATTTTTATATTTTAATGTTATCTGCACTATAGGAAACATGGCAGGTTCTGCATTTTAAATTTGGGGAATCAGAATGAATGCTTTTAAGAATTGTCTTTTATGTGAAGTGAAAAGTAAGAGCAATGACTGACTGTAACAAGGGTAAAGCATCTTTTCAATGTCAGAGATGGATTGTGGGTTAAAAGTTGACCCTTAGCTGCTTTTTCTGATGGTCTTTGTTCTGTAATAATCAGATTGAGAAAAACTTATGTAAGACAGTTGAAAGTAATTCCACTATATGCAAGACACATCAAGGAGCAGAAGTGACATAACTTGCAGGCATCCAAAGAAAAGAGTAATACTTTGGAAAACTTCAAATGGGTCCTTCCCATCATCCTTCAGCAGTAGAGAATATATAAACAAGGTTTTAGACTTGCAGTTCTTCCTACTTTTTTGCAATTTTAGGAGGAATTGTGGGCTCATTACATTCCATAACCTCCATTAACCTTCACAACATGATAGATTCAGGCCATGATCTGCCTTGACAGGGTGTGGGAAGCAGAGGAAGAAACTCATAGATGAGGATCCCTTGCCTTTAGACAGATGTCATCTTGTTCTTATAAGGATATATGAGCAAAGCACTGGGTTCTTCCATGGGACGGGCACGGAGAAGGGTTAATAACAACCTGTGAGCTCTCAGCTTGCAAACCAACTACCAATTGTCAGTTGTCTGATCAATTATCCAGCACATCAAAAATGTACAGGGGTGCAAACATAACAGGAGGGTGAAGTTGGGTCTGCCTTCTGCTGCACAGAGAGAGGGAAAATCAGCTATGCATGATCTTGCTTGTGCAAGAAGTGGTTTCTCGTAGCCCACAGAATTCAAAATGCCCAGTGGCTTCATTTAATGAGTCGGTCTGGCCATGCTTTTGAATAGCAATAGCCTGTGATAGGAATATATTAGAGAAAGAAAATAAATAAGGAAAAAAAATCTGTTTTGTGAGCAATTGCAGCTGTCAAACTGCTCTCAGTCTCTTTCTCTTTTTTCATTTTATCATTGCACAAAAGATGTTTGTTTCATTGTCTCCCTCTCCAGGCTGGGCTGCCTTTTCTTGGGGATTTAGAGACATCAAAAGCAGAGAGCAGCCAAATATAATTCCTAGGCAGCCAGCAGCTCTATGAAACCTGGAATTTCCAGGGAGGGCACAGGTCAGTGCAAATTCTACAGAAAGAGATGTTTCAGAAGAGACCTGTACCAGGCGCAGAGATCTCTAATGTACCCAGGAACAAAGGATTAATGGGAGGTGCAGGAAGACAAGTCTGTCAGCCAGAATAGAAGAGGGACAACTAAAGCCACACTGTATTGCCTCGTCTCTAGTTAAAATGATAATTGCCCTTCCTATACCCTTGTTCTCCTCCTGGCAGCCTGTCTCTAAGCTTGCTTGAAATAGGGGCTGGGCAGTTCTAGGTAAGCAGGTTTGATTCAGTATCTACTAGATTGTTTAGGTCTAGAGATTCTAGAGAGAAGTACTTTGGTTGAAAATGGTGAACAGATCTTTAAATACCTCAAAGGGTAGGGCTGGGTATTCTGCCTAAATGCTCAGAGTTTAATAGGGCCTGTATATTGAAGTAAGCCTTTACATTTATCAAAAAGCCATCAGAACAGCAGCTCTGATACACCACAGACATATAAAACTCCTTTATTAAACAAAGACTTTCTCCCATCCAATTTTTCTATCAGCTGTAGCCTAAATCTGCTTGTACTCACAGGAGCTGCTAGAGCTTGCCCAGCATGGCTGACACACCTGGGAGCAGCACTTGGCAGTTGTCCTGGCATCTGGTGTTTCTGCAGGGGGTACAACTAGTCATTGCAGGACCTCCTACAGTGCTGGGATAGGGCTAGTATATGCACAAAGCAAGCTACTGTGAGAAATCAGTGTGGTAACTACAGTGTAGTTTGTACTGGGTCTGGCTGAGCTGTAGTTAAACTTCGTATCAGCCCCTGTGCTGCTGTGTATCAGATCTGTGATCAAAAGAGTGTTGATACTGCATAAGTGTCCTATCTATTGCTAAGCAGGGCTTGCGTAGTGTCAATGCTTTCTCTTTCTCACCTTGCCTCTACTGTGCATGGGTTGAGGGTGGGCAGGTGTCTGCAAGGGCACCCAGGCAGTACAGCAGACCCCAGTTGACCAAGGGGGTATTCCATACCACGTAGGATATATTGCATCATGTAACATCACAATCAGCAATAAGACTCGGGGTTGGTCTTTCCAAAGTAGTCATTGCTCAGAGACTCAGTGGCTGTCTGCTGGTGGGAGGTGGTGAGTGACTGCTTTTGCATCACTTAGGGGTTTTTTCTCTTTTGTTCACCTATTAAATTGTCTTCATCTCAATCTATGAGTTCTTCTTGCTTTTGCTTTTCTGATCCTCTCCCTCATCCCACTAAAGGGCAAGTGAGTGATCAATTTGTGGGAGCTTAGCTGCTGGCTGGGGTCAACCCATCACACATTATAGAAATTATTGCTTTCCTGGAGCTGCGAGATTCCTTTAGTGTGGTTTTCTGGAGTTTTTCCTTGGCTTTCTTGTAATAATTTCAGCAGTGATTCAGCTACCTGTACTGCAAGATAGACAAGAACAGTAGCTGAACAAGTACATCCAGATATTTGTATTGGTACACACACAAGCTCGTCTAAAGTGCTGCCA